>JZKD02S1889901.1:291228-325551 GCA_000966675.3 Picea glauca
CTTAGATCCTGTAGACTCTCTTAATGTTCTGTTTTCTGTGTGGGTAGTCCCTCAATCTATGATCTTCTCCACAACCCCAACATTTTAAGGGTTCCTTCTTTAGGTTATCAATATTTTCTAGGACTGTCTTAAAAGGTTTATTTCCACTTTGAGAGGGAAATTTTTTCTGATATACACTTCTAGTAGGAAGGATCCTTCTAGAATATTTTCCATGGTTCTTAAATATTGAGGATTTAAACCCCTTCTTCTGGAATCCCAAACTACTCCTCTTCTTCCAGTCCTCATGAGGTCTTGTCTTACTCCCAAACTGTTCATAACAACACCTCACCTTCCAGATAGTTTCTTCTAAGGTATTTGGTTCATCGAACTCAATATTGTCCTAGCAGGTTTGAGGTAACCCACTAATGAACCGCTGCATTTTTACCTTTTCATATTTTATGTAGGGTACATACCTCAGTAGTTCAAGGAATTTATTGACAAATTCATCTATGGTGAGCTGCCCCANTGTACTGTGAATATGTTGACATTATTAGTTCTCTACATTGTTAATTATAATATTTGGGATGATTAGTGAAAGTTAAAAAGAGTTTTAAAATTGTTAAAATGGTGCAATATTGATTTACCCCCTATTAGTATTGCTAAATATTCCAACAATTGGTATCAGAGCAGGTTCCTTTAGAAACTGTCTAACTACTGGAAGCTAGTTCCCTATGGTACACATGGGAAACCATGAAAGATATTCCAAAACCAAGTCTTCATTCTTTGATGGATTAGATTATGCCTTCTAGAGCATCCAAATCAAAGTATATCTGCAGTCATTGGGATATGATGTCTGACAATCAGTAAAAAATGGCTACACTTCCCCTGCAAGTCAACTATATGATTTAACTATTAAGAAGCTCAATGAAAATAACTCCAAATCCATGAATTCTATCCTGTATGAATTAGCAAGATCATCATTTAATAAATTCATGCATTGTGGATCAAAAAAGGAAATCTAGGACAAGTTGCATAATACATATGAAGGGAATGATAAAATCAAGAAGGAAAAACTACAAACTCCTAGGGGACGATTTGAAAATATAAAGATGAGAGAAGATAAAGATATAGCAACCTACATTCTTAGTGTGAATGAGATTATTACCACTATCAAAGGAATGGGTGAAACAATATATGAAAAATTTGTTGTACAAAAGGTTCTTAGGACACTTCCATCAAGATTTGACCCCGAGATATCTGCCATTGAAGAAATGAAGGATTTAGATAGTCTAACAATGAATGAATTACATGGAATCCTTATGGCCTATGAAATGAGAACTGTGCAGGAAAATCTATCAAAGCATGAGGTAGCATTCAAAGAATCAAAAGGGAAAAGCTCAAAAGGCTACCAAACATATGACTCCTCTGACGAAGAAAGATGCAGATGAAACAAACTTCACTAGGAGGCTCAAGAAAGGAATTGGAAAATACAAAGGTAAGCTCCCTTTAAAGTGCTTTGATTGTGGTAGAGTAGGACATTTTGTTGCTAAGTGTCCTTACAAAAGGGAATCTAATTTTAATAAAAACAAATATCACTATATAAGTGACAAAAATGAAGAGAAAAGGAATAATTACAAGAAAAAGAAAAAAATGTATGCCAATGATGAAGACATCTCCTCCGATGAAGAAGAAAACAACACATAAAGATGTTTTATTCATGGAAATCAATGAATTCTCTGAAGATACCTCAAAACATGAAGACCCTGATGAGGAAGGAGAGGTTAATCTTGAAGGTGAACTAATCTATGCTCTAAGTGAACTGGAAAAACTCAGAAATAAAAAAGAGTCTCTCAATGAATGTAACACACCCACGATGGGGGGAAAATAAAAACTTTTTGTCCTCCTTACAAGAACAGATCCTTTCCCTCTACGATTCCTAATTTGGGAAGTCCAAAACTCAGGATGACCCTTCGCTCAAGGTTCTCTAATTCTCTAAGTCAAACAATACTTTGAGACCTTGATAGTCTCACCTCTTAATCAAACATAGGCCCTTCCGGCTTCTGGTGCAGGTCTTATTATATCCGTGACCTTCTCCTCCGTGCTTCAACGAAGTCTCGGAGTTTGATTTAGCCCCTTTTCTCTAGGCCCTTCCTCAGATGTGACCTTGGGCGATGACCTCATGCCAACAAACAATTGCAGGCATGGCCAAAGGTGATTTGAAACCAAACTACTTTTCGGCCCTCAATTCTCCTCGAGCCTCCATGTGTCCTTTCTCCAAAATCGGGGTTTGGATTGCAGCCTACCATCAAATTTTTAAAGTTCATGCACCTTCGATCCCCGCAATGCTACAGGACCATCGATCTCCCGATCTTGACGGTACTATCTGAGCTGATGATTCAGATCTTCCCTTTTCAAATCCACGGACCATATCTGTCCCTCCTAAATCTATGGATGAGATCTCCTTCATGATTCCAGACTTTAGACTTTTAAATCTCAAACCTTGCTTTTCTACGTACATCAATATTATGGAATTGACGATCTGCAAACACCTATCCTCCTAAATCAATGACCCTGCTTCTACTTTAGGTGTTTGACCTTTCAACTAGATCAACAATCCTATGGCCCTCCTCTTGATCAACGGTCGATATCTCCTTCGGGTCTCCGGATTTCTGAGATCTCAAATCTCAAACTTCACCCTTTTTCCCAATGGATTTTATCCGAAGGCTATAATCCACTAACATGTGTCCACTTGATCTGATAATCAAGGATTACTTCAGGTCTTTACCTGGAGTCCAAATATTCACGCCATGTCTCCTCTTGATTTGACATCTACAAGTTACTTCGAGACTTTACCAAATATTCACGCCATGTCTCCTCTTGATTTGCCATCTACAAGTTACTTCGAGACTTTACATATTCACACCACGTCTCCTCTTGATCCGACGACTATGAATTACTTTGGGACTTTACCCGGAGTCCAAAAATTCATGCCACGTATCCTCTTGATCTGACGGCTATGAATTACTTTGGGACTTTACCCGGAGTCCACAGATTCACGCCACATCTCCTCTTGATCTGACGACTATGAATTACTTCGGATGATCTAATGATTCTGATTCACTTCGGTTGATCGGACGATTGATATTTACTTCGGATTTTCGGCTCTCCAGGCTTCGGAAATCTCAATTCTCAACTAAGAAATTCCAATGCAATTTACTCAGAATTCGCGATCTGTTGACAAGTTTCCCCTGACAGATCGACGACTCTTGACACTTCGGCTATTCAGGCTTCAGGTGTTTCAAATCTCAACTGAAAACCCTCGAATAGATTTCCTGAAGCTACTGATCTGCTGACACGTATCTCTTGGTGATCATCGGTCAGGATCCTACTTCGGCTATTTCACCTCCTCTTCGTCCACAAACTTTTGGAGCTGTGGATCTTTCACCACCTGTCGTCCTTGATGATGGATGGTCCCAAACTACTTTGGGACTTCAAAACTTTGGTATGTTCTCTCTCCTACATGTGCAAAGTGCTAAGGATCTTTCACCTTACTCTGATCAGATGACTGTTGATCCTTTGAATTGTGATCCAAAGGCCATTGTCGCTCTTCTTCCCGAGCTTCTAATTTCTTCCGACTTAGAATATTTATCAGTACTCGAAGGATTCGACCTTTGCTTCTCCTACGGACCCGTATCCTAGATTTCGTTTGCACTCTTGAAAGAACTATCTCTTCTGAGCTTGATCCCCTTGAAGATTTCATAGTCCCACACGCTCCTTGCATTTCAGGGATCACGCAAAACTTAGATCGAAGGTTGACAATGATCGATGGTTCACAGAAATTGCGGGGCCCCAACATGCGTACTCTTTACCAGAGTGTTCGACCTCTGCAATATGGAATTTTCTCGCTCGATTCTAGTCTAACTGGGATCGTTGATATTCCATCCTGTCGAGATTAATGACAAGGGTGAATTGCGGGCCACGAACTAGTGCATGCTCTATTTCCACCTTTGCGCTCCATAGTGATTCCCCACCCTCAATCTCCATTCATAGATCGACGATTAATAACAATTGCGAGGTTCAACTTGAATATTGTGCAATTTAACATCTCCGAGCCTCGAGCTCTTAGGTTCCTAGACCTAGGTCACATGGATATTCATATAACGCTTGGGCTATAATCCCTTCTCTTAGTCGGGTTTTTGGTTAAGGGAATAGGCACAAGTTCAGAGTCTCCCAGACTACTAGTCTGAAGGGAACACCTTCCCAACTCGCAGAGCTTTAAGCTCTAAATCAAGGAAAAGTAACTTGTGAGGTTACCAAAATCGTAGCTATGCCCAGAGGATTTCTTCGACTCTAGAATGAGATGTAAATTCCCGGGGAAAGCACTTTCAAGTGATTAAATTGGGGTGTATGGAAATTCAAGCAGAAATATAGGTTCTCAAGGGAATGAAAACATACTCATAAATTAATCATTTAATACAGAGAAAGAACCCTTTATAGACATGTAAATACTCACATGCATCCATTATTCACATTTCAAAGCATAAGTCAAGGAAACACTTATCAGAACCATAGAGTGTGCTGTGATTGCTGAAAGGGGTACTCATTTCCACCCAACCATAGGCTCAGTCACTTCCAATGGATTTATCACTTGCCCCCCCCGAGCTTAAGCCACGATGCTTTGAGATTCAATCTCTTACTTCCAACTCAATGGAAGTTAGGGACGAAGGTTACTCTCCTTCTCCCAATATAGAAATAGATAAGGATGAAGGTTACTCTCCTTCTCCTAGCTCAATATCTATTTTCTGTGATCAGAACTCACTGTTCCTATTTCAGTCCTTCCTCGAACTCGAGAGTTTATGCTCTCGTCTCTACATTTTTCCCGCAAGTCTTCCTCTACCCACCACACTTCCTTTATTTCCTTCCTTAGCAAGGTTGCATGTGGTTCGAATTCCCAGTCCATGGTCAGGTATGGAAGCCTTACGGATGGGCATTCTACCCCATCCACTCATTAACTCTTGAGGAGGTCTTCCCACCTACCAGCCCAACTATAATTCATTCTTGGGTCAGAGGTTTATTCCGATCTGAGCAATTAATTCCAGCATGGTACTGGTTCAATGGAGGTTAACACAACCATTCCGGGTCCCCTCCACCGCCTTTCATAACATTCATGGTTTTCTCTTAGAAGATCCCCTCTTTCAGCAGTCATGCAACACGTAACCATTTTATATTAAAATAACATAATTTACATTCATCGACCTTTTGTACAAAGGTCCATCAAATCAAACATTCACACTTTTAGGTTTGCCATAGTTCCTTGGCCAATATAGTTATATTTACAGACTGGGGGAAACATTGTGTTAGAATTTCCTCTCCCTTAAAGGAACATTTTCCTCGATGTTCTATCTTTCAACATGAAATGTATGTACATCAGTAAAAAAAATTGGATATGCCTGTCTCATGGCATCCTCCATTTCCCATGTAGCCTCATCTGGGCCAAAGTGTTTCCACTACACCCTGACCTATGCAATGGTTCATTTCCTGATTGGGGTTTCCTTCCTGTCTAATATGCATCGGGGTTCTGGTAGGAATTCTCCCTTTGGCTCCACCTGGATCACAAACTTGTCAATTATATGATTAGCATCATGTACACATTTCTTCAATAAGGAAACATGAAAAACATTATGTGCCTTTACAGTGGGAGGAAGTGCTAGCCTATAAGCTACATGTCCCACTCTATCTAAGACTTCAAAGGGTCCAAAATACCAAGGTTCCAATTTGGCATAGACTCCCATTCTCATGGAACTCTTCCTGGGTCTAACTCTGAGATAGACATGGTCTACGGTCTTGAAATATCTGGGAGTTCTCTTTTTGTCGACGTAACTTTTCTATCTTTCCTGAGAAATATTCAGATTTTCTCTTATCTGAACCACTTGCTGTTCCATTTCTCTTAGCATGTCAGGGTCTGATTGTAATTCTGTCCACTGGGTTACTCCAACTGATTGGAATCTTGCACTGTCTACCATAAAGGGCTTCAAAAGGGCTCATCTTCAAGGATTCCTGATAACCATTGTTGTAGGAAAACTCTACCAATGGTAGGTAGTCTTCCCACTTCTTAGGTTGATGCATTACATGCATCCTTAACATGTATTCTACTATTTGGTTCACTCTTTCTGTCTCTCCATTAGTTGGAGGGTGATAAGCTGTGCTAAACATAAATTTTGTCTCAAAACCAACCATTAGAGATTTCCAAAAGCTTGAAGTGAATTTGGTATCTCGTTTAGATACAATTTCCTTGGGTATGCCATGTAGTCTAAATATCTCCTTCATGAAGATGTTGGCAATATCTATGGCCTTGCAAGTTGATTTGACAAGAACAAAATGAGCATAATTACTCAGTTTTTCCACCACAACCATGATGGCATCCTTTTTCTTGGTCGACTTTGGTAATCCAGTGATGAAGTCCATGGAGATGGTTTCCCATTTTCATTCTGGGATCGATAGGGGCTGTAACAATCCTGCTAGATGTTGGTGTTCTGCCTTAACTTGCTAGAATTCTAGGCAGTTAACTAAATAATTAGCTATGTCTTTCTTCAATCCAGGCCAATAGAATTGTTTCCTAGTGGCCATGATCATTTTATGATATCCTAGGTGACCGGTAAATGGTCTCTTATGTAGCTCATCCATTATGAACCTCTTCAAGTCATCACGGTTTGGAACATACAATCTGTTTCTATAAGTCAACATACCTTCTTCGAGCATCTGGTAGCCTTCATATTTTATCCCTGTAGGCTCTTGCCTTAGGTATGAGGTCACGGTCTTGAAGAATTCATCTATTTCTTGTGCATTCCTGAATCTTTCTCTGACATCCATTTCATAGGTGCTTACCGCTGCAAGATGAATCATTTTTATACTTCTTCTAAGGGCATCAACCACCCTATTTTCCTTTCCTTTGATGTGTTTAATTTCAAAATCAAACTCACTAAGGAGAGACATCCACCTAGCTTGCCTGACATTGAGTTTTGGTTGATCAAACAAGTGTCTTAATCCACAATGGTCTGTCATAAGAACAAATTTCCTACCCATGAGGTAGTGCCTTCACATTTTTAAAGCATGTACTATGGCAACCAACTCTAGTTCATGGGTCACATAATTGATCTAATGCTCCTTTAATTTCCTGGACACGTAGAAAATCACATGTGTCTCTTGCATAAGGACTCCTCCGAGTTTGTTCCTTGCAGGCATCTGTACACACAAGGAAATCATTATCCAGGTCTTCAATATTTATCACGGGTGCATGAGTCAGGAGGTATTTAAGTTCCTAAAACATTTCTTCACATTTTGATGTCCAAATGAATTTAATCCCCTTTTTCTGAAGGGTAGTGATTGGACAACCAATCTTGGAAAACCCTTTTATGAACCTTCTATAGTATCCTGCTAAGCCCATAAAGGACCTAATATCGGATACATCCTTCGAGGTAGGCCATTCCATAATAGATCTGATCTTGTCAGGGCCTACTACCACCCCTTCCTTAGATATGACATGTCCTAAGTAATGGACTTACTTCTGAGAGAAATCGCACTTGCTAAACTTAGCGTAGAGATGATTCTCTCTTAGTACTTGAAGTACAAGTCTAAGATGTTCTTCATGCTCCTCCCTGTTCTTGGAGTAGATTAGGATATAATCAATGAAAACCAATACAAATTTGTCAAGGAATTTGCTGAGTACATTATTCATCAAGCACATAAAAGTGGCGGGGCATTGGTTAACCCAAATGACACCACCACGAATTCATAGTGACCATACCTCATCCTGAAGGCTATTTTTTGGATGTCTTCATCCTTAATTCGGACTTGGTGGTATCCATAACTTAAGTTGATCTTAGAGAATATGGAAGCACCTCCCAATTGGCCGAACAGGTCATCGATTCTTGGTAAGGGGTACTTGTTCTTTATGGTTGTCTTATTGAGTTGTCTGTAATCTATGCATAGTCGGAGTGTGCCATCTTTCTTTTTCACAAAAAAGATGGGTGCTCCCCATGGAGATACACTGGGTCAGATGTAGCCTTTGTTCATCATCTCCTTTAGTTGTAGCTTGAGCTCAACTAGCTCTAGCGTGCTCCTTCTATATGGTGTTCAAGATGCTAGTACCGCTCTTGGTGTAAGTTCTATCGAGAAGTCGATATCCCTTCTCGGAGGTAGACCTGGTACCTCTTTTGGGAATACATCCTTGTATTCTCTTAATATGGGGTGGTCCTCTAGGTTTGGTTTGTCATTCTCAACATATTCCATTACCTATATGGTGTATAAGAAACACCCCTTTCTACAATACTTTTTCATTTGAAGGGTTGATATTTGTCTCACCGAGAAAGGCTTCTGAATCCCTTGGAGGGTCGTTTTTCTCCCTTCTTCATTTACACATTCTAAGGTTTTATGATAAAATTCCAATTTAGTTTTATAAGCAGCCAACCAATCCATACTAGTCAACAAGTCATAAGATCCCAAGGGAAGTATGTTAAGGGTTGCTCGGGTAGGCAATACAACCATGATGAATTGACAGGCTAGTATGACCTCTACCACTTTTCTTTTGGTCCCAGTGGCTAATTGCACCAACCATGGTTTAACATGTCTATTTGGTTGCAGTTTACACTTATCAATAGTCTGAGGGGCCACATAACTCAAATTAGAACCTGGGTCAATTAAAATAGAAACTAGATGGTTGGTGATCATACCTTTCAGCTCCACTACTGAAGCTTGGTCGTCGGCTTGATTATTGTCCAAGGCTACATAGATTCGTGGCATGCTCTTAGACACATCATTGATGGTGCTAGCTTCTTGGATATTGTAGACTCTCTTATTGTTCTGTTTTCTATGTGGGTAGTCCCTCAATCTATGATCTTCTCCACAACCCCAACATTTTAAGGGTTCCTTCTTTAGGTTATCAGTATTTTCTGGGACTGTCTTAAAAGGTTTATTTCCACTTTGAGAGGGAAAATTTTTCTGATATACACTTTTAGTAGGAAGGATCCTTCTAGAATTTTTTCCATGGTTCTTAAATCTTGAGGATTTAAACCCCTTCTTATGGAATCCTGAACTACTCCTCTTCTTCCAGTCCTCATGAGGTCTTGTCTTACTCCCAAACTGTTCATAACAACACCTCGCCTTCCAGATAGTTTCTTCTAAGGTCTTTGGTTCATCGAACTCAATATTGTCCTGGCAGGTCTGAGGTAACCCACTAATGAACCGCTGCATTTTTACCTTTTCATATTTTATGTAGGGTACATACCTCAGTAGTTCAAGGAATTTATTGACAAATTCATCTATGGTGAGCTGCCCCAGCCTGAGTTCATAGAATTCCTTAGTCTTTCCATCCATGTATTTCTTTGACAAATACTACTTCCTGAAGTATTTCTCAAACTATTTCCAAGAAAATTCCTTATCATGGACTCCTTTCAAATTCCTAAGGTCTTCCCACCAAATGGAATCCTTTCCATTCAGGTTAAAGATGGCTATTCAAGCCTTCAAGTTTTTAGAGTAGTCATGGACTTTGAAGTAATTCTTTAAACCAAGCAACCAAACTTCAACCTCTTCTCCCTTCCTAATCTCTCCATCAAAGGAGGGTGGTTTGGCTTTCTTAATTGTTCAGGATCATGATTTTTGGAACGCTTCCGCTTCTTTCCTTTCCTTTGAGAATGCGAGCTTGCTCTTCTACTAGAAGATCCTTCGGATTTGCCAACAACTTTTCGAGAAGACTCTATCGATGAGTGTCCCCTACCTCCAAGTTGGTCCTTCTTCGAGGTGCTTCTCCCAGTGTGGTCACTTATGGAGTCATGTTTTTGGATCTCAGGTGGAATTTGACTTCTCTTCTTATGTTATCGGTCCACATGACTGGTTGTGGGTTCATGTTGTAGTTTCCTCTGTATGTTAGACAAGCTCTGCAACAAGACTACGTTAATTTATATTTGTTTTTCTTTCTCCTTTTTCAATCTCTCATTGTCAGACTTGCAACTATGTAATTCGACCCCAAGGCTCCTTACAGTTTTAGCTAGATCTAGAGGGGTTTCCACCGCCCTCCTTTCATCAGATTCTTCGTCTCTATTGTGGGAGCTATCCCCCACTTCATGACACGTCACCATCCTTTAGTCTTGAATCTTTCCTGTGATTTACTCACTGCTCGAGTGTTGACAAAAAAACTTATGGTTAGCTAACGGTCTATTAGTTCATGAACAATACACGGTTCAATTTCTTAAATGCACACACAGAGTAGAAAGTTTCATTATTTTTTAATAACATTTTTAACCATACTTTTTTTTAAGAAAGAGGTAAGGTAGAGTGTCACTCTTTTAAAAGTACTCCAAATAGAGTTTTTAAGAGACTCGTCCATGAACCCAATTAGTAGGCCAAGTGTTGTAACCATGCTCTCATACCAATTTGTAACACACCCATGATGGGGCGAAAATAAATTTTTTTTGTCCTCCTTACAGGAGCAGATCCTTTCCCTCTATGATTCCTAATTTGGGAAGTCTGGGACTCAGCTTGACCCTCTGGTCAAGGTTCTCTAATTCTCTAAGTCAAACAAGACTTTGAGACCTTGATAGTCTCACCTCTTAATCAAACATAGGCCCTTCCGGATTTTGGTGCAGGTATTATGATACCCACGACCTTCTCCTTCACGCTTTAGTGAAGTCTCAGATTTGGCATTAGCCCCTTTTCTCTTGGCCATTCCTCGGATGTGACCTTGGGCGATGAACTCACGCCAACACACAATTGGGAGTGCGACCAAAGGCGGTTTGAAACCAAACTACTTTTCGACCCACAATTCTCGTCGAGCCTCCATGTGTCCTTTCTCCAAAACCAAGGTTTGGATTGCGGACTGCCCTCAAATTTTTGAAGTTCACGCACCTCCGATCCTTGCAATGCTACAGGACTGTCGATCTCTCGATATTGAAAGTACTATCTAAATTGATGGTTCAGATATTCCCTTTTCAAATACATGGACCAGATCTGTCCCTCCTAAATCAACGGATGAGATCTCCTTCATGATTCCGGACTTTAGACTTTTCAAATCTCTAATCCTGCTTTCCTTCGTACATCAATCTTCCAGAATTGATGATCTACAGACATCTGTCCTCCTAAATCAACGACCCTGCTTCTACTTCAGGTTTTTGACATTTCAACTAGATCAATGGTCCTGTGGCCCTCCTCTTGATCAATGATCGAGATCTCCTTCGGGTCTCCGGACTTCTGAGATATCAAATCTCAAACTTCACCCTTTTTTCCAATGGATTTTATCCGAAGGCTATAATCCACTGACTCGTTTCCACTTGATCTGATGATTGAGGATTACTTCAGGTCTCTACCCGGAGTCCACAGATTCACATCAGGTCTCCTCTTGATCTGACGACTATGAATTGCTTCGGGACTTTACCCAAAGTCCACAGAATCACGCCACATCTCCTCTTGATCTGACGGCTATGAATTACTTCGGGACTTTACCCAGAGTCCACAGATTCATGCCACGTCTCCTCTTGATCTGATGGCTATGAATTACTTCAGGAATTTACCCAGATTCCATAGATTCATGCCACGTCTCCTCTTGATCTAACAACTATGAATTACTTCGGACAATCTGATGATTCAAATTCACTTCGAATGATCGGACGATTGAGATTTCCTTCGGATTTCTGGCTCTCTGGGCTTCAAAAATCTCAATTCTCAACTGAGAAACTCCAATGCAATTTACCTGGAGCTCACGATCTATTTACAAGTGTCCCCTCATAGATCGATGGCTCTCGACACTTCGGCTATTCGGGATTTAGGTGTTTCAAATCTCAACTGAAAACCCTCGAATAGATTTCCCGAAGCTGCTGATCTGTTGACACACAACTCTTGGTGATCAATGGTCAAGATCCCACTTCGGCTATTTCACCTCCTCTTCTTCCACAAACTTCTGGAGCTATGGATATGTCACCACCTGTCTTCCTTGATGATGGATGGTCCCAAACTACTTCGGGACTTCGAAACTTTGGTAGGTTCTCTCTCCCGCGTGTGAAAAGTGCTAAGGCTCGTGCACCTTGCTCTGATCAGACAACTGTTGATCCTTATAACTGTGATCCAACAACCACTGTCTCTCTTCCTCCCGAGCTTACGATTTCTTCTGACTTAGAAGATTTCTCAGTACTTGAAGGATTTGACCTTTGCTTCTCCTACGGGCCCGTCTCCTGGATTTCATCTGCACTCCTAAAAGCACTATCTCTTCTGAGCTTGATCCCCTTGAAGATTTCATAGTCCCACATGCTCCTTGCGTTTCATGGATTGTGTCAAACTCAGATAGAAGGTCTACGATGATCAATGGTCACAGAAATTGTGGGGCCCCAACATGCATGCTCTTTACCAGAGTGTTCGACCTTCACAATCTAGAAAATTCTTGCTCGATTCTAGTCTAAATGGGATCGTTGATATTGCAGCTCATCAAGATCAACGACAAGGGTGAATTGCAGGCCACGAACTAGCGCGTTCGCTATTTCCACCTTCGTGCTCCGTAGTGATTCCCCACCCTCGATCTCCATTCATAGATTGATGGTTCATAGAAATTGAGGGGTTCAACTTGACTATCGTGTAATTTGACATCTTAGTGCCTCGAGCTCCAAGGTTCCTAGACCCATGTCACGTGGATCTTCATATAACTCTTGGGCTATAATCCTCGCTCTTATTTGGGTTATTAGTTAAGGGAATAGGTGCAAGTTCAGAGTCTCCTAGACTACTGGTATGAAGGGAACATCTTACCAACTCACAGAGCTTTAAGCTCTGAATCAAGGCAATGTAACTTGTGAGGTTACCAAAATGGTAGCTATGCCCGGAGGCTTACTTTGACTCTGAAACGGTGATGTAAATTACTGGGGAAAGCACCTTCGAGTGATTAAATTGGGGCGTATGAAAATTCAAGAAGAAATATAGGTTCTCAAGGGAACGAACACATACTCATAACTTAATCATTTAATACAGAGAAAGAACCCTTTATAGACATGTAAATACTCACATGCATCCATTATTCACAATTCAAAGCATAAGGAAAGGAAACACTTATCAGAACCATAGAGTGTGATGCGACTGCTGAAATGGGTGCTCGTTTCCACCCAACCATAGGCTCAGTAACTCCCAATGGATTTATCACTGGCCACCCCCGATCTTAAGCCACGATGCTTTGAGATTTAATCTCTTACTTCCAACTCAACGAAAGTTAGGGATGAAGGTTACTCTCCTTCTCCCAATATAGAAATAGATAAGGACAAAGGTTACTCTCCTTCTCCTTGCTCAATCTCTATTTTCTATGATCAAAACTCACTGTTCCTCTTTCAGTCCTTCCTTG
The DNA here is from genome assembly GCA_000966675.3 of Picea glauca. Taxonomy (NCBI): domain Eukaryota; kingdom Viridiplantae; phylum Streptophyta; class Pinopsida; order Pinales; family Pinaceae; genus Picea; species Picea glauca. The sequence goes on from JZKD02S1889901.1 coordinate 304,574, forward strand.
GACTCGAGAGTTTCTACTCTCGTCTCTGCATTTTTCCCGCAGTTCTTCCTCTACTCACCACACTTCCTTTCTTGTCTTCTTTAGCAAGGTTGCATGCATATTGAATTCCCAGTCCGTGGTCAGGTCTGGAAGCCTTACAGATGGGTAGTTTTCCCCATTCCCTCATTAACTCTTGAAGAGGTCTTCCCACCTACTAGCCCGACTATAATTCATTCTTGGGTCAGAGGGTTGTTATGATCTGAGAAATTAATTCCAGCATGGTACTAGTTTGGTGGAGGTTAATGCAACCATTCCGGGTCCCCTCCACCTCCTTTCATAGCATTCGTGGTTTTCTCTTAGCACATCCCCTCTTTCAACAGTCATGCAACACGTAACCATTTTCTATTAAAATAACAAAATTTACATTCATCGACCTTTTGTACAAAGGTCCATCAAATCAAACATTCACACTTTTATGTTTTCCATAGTTCCTTGACCAATATAGATATATTTTCAAACTGGGGGAAACATGGTGTTACAAGGAAAAATTAAGAAAATCAAAAGGAGAACATCATGAACCAAATGGTGAAACTGAAACTATTGGTCTAAAAAGAAAATTAGAGGAAGAAAAAATAATTGAGGAAATCTTGGAAAATAAACTCAAAGAAATGGAGGGTATCTGCCATGAAAGAGAACTTGAAATTGTTTTCCTAAGAAAAGAATCAGATAAGACAATCACACAACTAAACACAAATCTAAGGTTTGAAAAGAGTTCAACAATCCTGGAAGACATTCTAAACGTCCAAAGGTCACCGTTTGATAGAAYTGGTCTTGKCTATAACAATAGTYAGAAAAMTATTGATTCTGAGATACTAGAAAGAGGGGAGAATACTCAAAGCTTTGCAAATGTGCTTAGGAGTTCCAATCACAATGGARACATTAMAAAAAATKAAGCACATAACAAAAMAAAAAAGGAAGAYCAACAAAATATCACTCCTTTTCATAACATAGTTGAATTTTAAAAGGGTGATCCACCGAGAAGACCTCCCAACACAATAAGTKCTTACAACRCTTCCAAGGATGATTATATGAAGACTACAACATCTCAAAGGTTTACCAACATAAATKCTCCACCAAGAAGACCTCCTACAAMAAGGTATCAAAATTTATTTCTTGGTTACTATTTTTCTTGTCATAATTTTGGGCATAAATCCATTAATTGTAGGGCCAATACAAGATATAACTATCTGAGAAGTAGAGATATATACAATACTATTGGGAATGAATTTTTAAGCAACAAAACAACTCAAGAGTTTGTGGAAAAAAATTATTATCCTTTTTCTTCGCTTGTCAAATCCAATATTAAATGTCACAAATGTAACAATTTTGGCCACAAAGCACATGAGTGCAGGAGCATATTAGAGTCCACAAGATATAACATGAAAGATAAATCCTCTACTAAACATGAGGAAGAAAACACAAGAGTATGGAATAAAAAACCAGATTAGCAAAAAGGGGAAGAAACCAATCTATCTTTACATCCTCAAAGCAACACAAGCCAATGGTATATTGATAGCGGATGCTCCAAGCACATGATAGGAGATCAAAGAAGGTTTTTAACTCTTAAGAATAAAAAATGAGGCAATATTGTGTTTGAAAATGATAATTCTACTAAAATAATTGGAAAAGGAACAATCAGTCTTGGAAGTGAGAAAGCCAAAGAAGAAAATGTATTGCTAATTGAAGATATGAAACACAATCTTCTCAGTGTTAGTCAAATATTTGATCAGGGAAACATTCTTGATTTTGACTCTTGAAAGTGTGAAATAAGAAGTGAAAAATCTGGTATACTGGTTGCTACAACACTTAGGACTCTTAATAACATATACATTTTAGATGAAGTAAAAGGAGAGAAATGTTGCATGGGACAAATAGATCAAAGATGGCTATGGAACAAAAGAACGAGACACATAAATTTTGACAATTTGGCAAAAATCAACAAGAAGCATGATGTAAGGGATTTCCCCTTAATTGTAAAATCCTTAGATCCCATTTGCAAACATTTCCAACGTGGAAAGTAGACTAGAGTCACCTTCAAAATAAAGGAGCATTCAACTTCAAAGCCTTTGCAACTCATTCATACTGATCTTTGTGGACCAACCAGAACCAAAAGATTTCAAGGTGAGCACTACTTTATGCTACTTATAGATGACTACACCAGAATGACATGGGTTGCTTTTCTAAAGAAAAAATCAGAAGCAATTGATAAATTTAAGGTGTTTAAAGAACTAGTAGAAAACAAAACTAACCTTAAAATCAAGTGCTTACGATCAGATAATGGAGGTGAGTTTACCTCAAATGAATTTGATAAATTTAGTGAGATGCACAAAATCAAAAGATAACTTTCAGCAGCCAGGACATCGCAATAGAATGATGTGGCAGAAACAAAAAACAACACTATGCAAGAAATGGCAAGAACTATGTTAAATGACTCCAAACTATCAGATATGTTTTGGAGAGAAGAAATACATAATGTTATTCATATTCTAAATAGATGTTTTCTTATAAAAAACCATTATAAAACACCATATGAACTGTGGAAAGGTAGGCCTGCAACAATTAACTATCTCAAAGTATTTGGGAGTAAATTTTACATAAAGAGAAGTGAAGAGAATTTGGGTAAATTTGATTCCAGAATAGATGAAGGAATTTTTCTAGGTTACTCATCTGACAGTAAATCCTATAGATGCTACAATATAAGGTTGGAAAAGATGGTAATGAGTACAAATGTGAAAGTAGATGATGAAAAGTCACATTTTACAAACCAAATTTCAAAAGAAGCAAAATGCAGAGAAGAAGATGAATATCTGCAAGAAGAACAACATGAAGAGGAATAAGAAGAAGAATAAGTATCAGAGAAAGAACAACAAGAATAAGAATAAAAATAATAAGAACAACAAGAAAAGAAGGATCAACAAATAGGAGAGGAAGATGAAACAAAAATACAGGACACAAAAACTCCTTCAAGGTATGTACAAAAGAATCATCCTAAAAGCCAAATTTTTGGAGATAGGAGTGCAGGACCCAAAACAAGGAGAAGAATAAACAATCAAGTAAAATTTTCCTTACTGTCTACAATAGAGCCTCATAACTTTGAAGAATATAGCCAAGATGAACATTAGATCAATGCCATGAATGATGAATTGGATCAAATTGAAAAGAACCAAACCTAGGATCTTGTTCCTATACCCAAGGATAAAAATGTAATAGGCACTAAATGGTTTTCATGAATAAACAAAATGAAAATGGAAAGGTAGTAATAAATAAAGAAATATTGGTATGCAAGGGATATTCTCAAATTGAAGGAGTTGATTTTGAAGAAACGTTTGCTCTTATAGCAAGATTGGAAGCAATCATGATGTTTTTGGCATTTTCTTGCTATAAGAACTTTTAAATTTATCAAATGGATGTTAAATCAACATTCCTAAATGGAAATTTAGAGGAAGAAGTATACATTGAACAATCCGAAGGATTTCAATTATCATAAGATGGCTATTATGTGTGTAAACTCAATAAATCCCTCTATGGTATAAATGAAGCCCCTAGAGCTTGGTACTCCAGACTTGCCAAGAATTTACAACAACAAGGATTTAAAAGAGGAGCCACATACAACAACATTTACATAAAAAAGGAGGACAAAGACATGATAATAATTGTTTTATATGTGGATGACATAATATTTGGAAGTAATGCTGACAAGCTAAGAAAAACAATTGTTGAAGAAATGCAGAGTGAATTCAAGATGTCAAAGCTAGGAGAGCTATCATTCTTCTTTGTATTGAATATCTCTCAATCAAACAAAGGTGTATTTATATCTCAAATGAAGTACACTAAGGATATTCTCAAGAAGTTCAAAATGGAGGATTGAAAACTGGTTAGCACCCCTATGACCAGAGGATGCAAGCTCAACAAAGATGATTAATCTATGATTGACAACTTAATGTATGTAACGACTTCAAGGTCAAATGTGATGCAGGGAGTTTTGTAAGGTTTCAATTTGCACCAAAAGAATCTCATGTACATGCCATCAAGAGAATATTCAAATATCTGTAGGGTACTTTGGATCATGGACTGTGGTATCCAAAAGGTGAATATTTTACCTTGAAATCATACATTGATGTTGATTGGGTAGGATGTGTATATGACCGAAAAAACACAAGTGGAGGTGCATTCTTTGTAAAAAATTACCTAGTTTCGTGGTTGAGAAAAAAACAATCATCAGTCTCTCTGTCAACTGTAGAAGATGAATAAATTGCAACAACAACCTGTTGCACACAAGTTCTTTGGATGAATTAGACCTTGCAAGACATTCAGATTGATTACAAACAACCAATATCTATACTATGTGATAACACCAGTGCAATAAGCATTTCTAAGAACCCTATCATGCATTCAAAAACAAAACATATACCTATCAAGTACCATTTTCCAAGAGAACAAGTTGAAAACCAAGCCGTAAAACTAGAATTTGTGCCAACAAAGGATAAAATTGTAGACATATTTACAAAACCACTACCCAAATATACATTTGAGTATCTCATACAAAAGATGAGAGTCATTCCCATTTCTTATTAAGGTAAAAGGAGCACAATCAAAGGGGGATAATTTCCTATTTCCAAAACATATACATAGAAGAAACAATAAAACCATATGGTTTCTGCATAACAATGACATGAGGAGAAACTCAACAGCCTACAAAACAATGACAAGGGGAGAAACTTAACAACAAAGTTATAAAAGTATTTCAAACAAAAGGAACGACTAGTTTAAGTTTTGGTTTTACTAGGTTTCCATCAATGACAAAGGGGGAGATTGATGGATTGTGTTGTCATTGATGTTCAAAGGTATGTCGTCATTGATATCACATGTAGGGGAAGAGCTGATAAGATCCTACACATTTAATTGTCATTGATGTCATTGTTGATGTGTCATGTTGATGAGTGAATCCCTGTGAAGATGAAGGCAGGTAGGTTGTGAAAAATCAATATGGAAGCTAGAAAAATGACCCTACAAATGACAGGTCCAAGGATTGAAATTGAACTAGTAACACAAATCCATGGACATAAAAAGGAAACAGACGAAATCCTTGTGTACTATTGAGTTTCTGTGAAATATTTCACTTGGTTGTAAACAAGTTGTGATAGGCATACAAGGGTCAAATTTAATCTTGATGAGGATTTCTTGATGAAGTGTGTGTATCTCAAGTTAGAAAATAGGTTGAAGAATGAGAGCTGAAATCTGAGAGCGCAGAGGATGCATTGACTGGTGTGGCATGTTTGAATGAGGTCTCGATGGTTCAAATGAAACAAAGACATTATCACACACGCACAAGAAGAATCGAGTTCGAAGGTTTATAATGAAAAGGTATTCTATGAAGTTTGAATGCGAGTGGGAAAGACACATAATCATGCGTGAAGGGTTAACTTTTAGCGTATTAAATCTTGACTGCTGATCGTCAAAGATCAACGATCAAGATCAAATGTTGAGGGGCCTAGTGTATATTGCCATATCCAACATCACATGAAAATTGCAAACCTATTGCGTGGTGTTCTGGGGGGCCCGATGGCTCGATAGGTCAATGGATCCAGTGGCTAGAACATGGAGTGACAAGGTTCCATGCTGGATCCAGGAAGATGGTGATGTGCAATGTTAGAATTTTTGGAGGCTCGATGCTCTGGTGGACCAATAGAATGATAGGAGGATGGGCTAGATGGAAAGAACATGGAAGATAGTTCCATAACCAGATCAGAAGAATGTTAAAGGTGTAATGTTGAAGTTCCTAGTGGGCCAACCAGTTGGTGGTGATGCCACATCAACACCACGACATATGCCACATAAGAATCCAGGACAAATCCACATGTCAAAGTGCCATAGTGACAAAGAAGAGCCATAGGAAGTGATGACATCATGGTCATATTGATCTCACATAATCCAGGAGCCACGTTGCAGTCCACATGTTATAACACACATTTGTGCCACATCATATCGGAGACCAGACCGTGGTAAAAGGTTAAGGATGTATGATTGAAGAACCTAGGGGCTCAATAGACCGATGGCTCAATGATATTGGTGCCCGATATATTGGATCAGGGATGAAGCTAAAGACACTTGAGAGAAGGATTGGGGATCCGAGGATCTAATAGGACTGATAGGTTGATGGTTTGATGAGCCTAGTATCATAGCAGATTGGAACTAAGAGTCGTGGGTGAAAATTTAATGGCCCAAGGGCCTGGTAGGCTGGTATCCTAGTGGTCCCAAAAGCCCAGTGATGCGGTGAACCAATGAACAATCAGATCGATGGTTGAGAGATAATCCGATGGTAGATCAGACAACTGATAAGTGATGAGGATTTTGTTTTATTTTTTGATGGGTAGAAAAAAATTGTCGGCCATGATTTGCTCAAGGTCCCGATCAGATGGTTGCTGGGTGTAAGAGGTATGTTGAGTGTTCTAGTGGCCATCAAGTAAATCTATAGAAAATATTGAATTCAAGACTAGATCTAATGACTACTGAGTGTTGAAGTTGTACTGTGTGATATATGAGAAGATCAAACGTGAAACCAAGGGGGCTCATGCCGGTTTCGAAGGATTTTTTGTGAATTTTGATTTAATGCAGAAATGAGAGATCTGGAGTCGACCCCATGAATTCTTTTAATGTGGAAAGATTCACAAATGCGTGGAGTGTATAAATATCCTGAATTCGTCTTGAAGAAATGCATAAGTATGAGCAAGGATGTGTGTGTGAATGGTGGAAGAGATGAAGATGATTTGAGGTTCGAGTATGCAAGAGTGAAAAGGCCAAGACTTGGAGGTTCTCTATTTGCATAAAAATTAAATGAAGAAGTATGTGAATGCCTAAGGGTGGTTGGGAGGTGCAAGGTTAAAGGAACTTATGAAACCATGCAGATTGTGAACTGATGGAAAGTGTTGTGACAACAAAGATAGAGCTACATATTTTATAGGTGAAGTAAGGAAAGAGATATTATATAATTCTTGACAGTTTGAGGAGATTAGTGTCTTCTACTGGTTGGTGCCTGCAAACATTGTAGTTGTAGGTTGGTGCCTACAAGAATTGCTGAGTTGGTGCTCAACTAAGGGGATTGGTGTCTCCTGCATGTTGGTGCATGAAAACATTATTGCTAAGTTGGTGATCAAGAGAGGATATTGGTGTCTCTTTCAGGTTGGCAACTGCAAGCATCGTAACTGTAGGTTGGTGCCTACACGGTTTTATAAAATAATTATTTTGAGGTTTTCTCCCATTTGGGTTTTCACGTGAAATATTTGCATATAGTGACTCTGTTGACCATGGTTGGTTCTTTGAATTGTTAATTATAATCTATGGGATGATTATTGAAAGTTAAAAAGAGTTTAAAATTGTTAAAACTGTGCAATACTGATTCACCCCTCCATCTTAATATTGCTAAATATTCCAACATTTTGCACTACTCCAAGTTTTTCCCTGAAGAACATAAAATTACCTTTAACCAAGGGTTTGGTCAGAATATATGAAACCTTCTCATCTATGGAAACATACTGAATCTTGACTACTCCCTTATATATACCATCTCGGATGAAATGATATCTGATCTCAACATGCTTGTGCCTGTCATGGAATACTTGATTCTCATAGAGTTTGATACAACTCTGACTATCATAGTATATCAATGTAGGATCCAATTCATGATCAAATAAACTTGCAAGCAATTTGTGAAGCCAAATGGTTTCACAACTAGCCATACTAGCTTCCATATACTCCGCTTCTGTGGAACCGAGTGCTATGGAAGTTTGCTTCTTGTTGATCCATGTAATCATTGTTGATCCCAAGCTGAAGCAACACCCTGAGGTGCTCTTCCTATCAACTACACTCCCTGCTTAATCTAAGTGTGAATATCCCTGCAACCTCAATCCATCACCTCCAAGATACCTCAACCCATACTCCACTATACCTCTCAAGTACCTGAACACATGATTCACTGCTATCCAATGCACATTCTTTATCTCCACCATGAACTGACTCAAGATGTTCACAAAAAAACATATATCTAGCCTGGTGTTGACCAAATACATCAAGGATGTTATCAACTACCTGTATATCTTGGGATCCACCAACTTTAAATCTGAAGTGACAACCTTCTTAAGGTTGGTAACCATAGGTATATAGTCCTCCATCCCGTCTCTCCTCAATATCTCTATTGTGTACTTCCCTTGACCAAGGAAGTTCTCTCCCAATATATTCCATACCTCCAACCAAAAGAAATAATGCATCAAGCCAATGTCCTTCATCTCAAACTATGTAGCCAAATCTACTTTGCACCCTGCTATAATATCCTATGCACCTGTGAGAAACAAATAATCCACATACATAAACAAGATGAGTGTATCAAACCCAACAAGTATGAAGTACAAGTTAGGATCTTCCTCACTCTTGGTAAAGTCCATACACTGCAAGTATTCATCAATATTGGACTACCATGCCCTGGGTGCATATTTGAGTTTGTATAGGGATTTCTTAAGGATACACTCATGAGACTCCTTCCAATGTACCTCAAATCCCTGAGGTTTCTCTATATATACTTCCTCCTCAATGATCTCATTGAGGAAATCTATCCTCAGATCCATCTGGTGAATTTTCCACCTCATAACTGAATAAATAGAAATAAAATATTGAATAGAATCATACTTAGCGACTAGAGCAAATATCTCCTTGTATTCCACTCCATCTCTTTGGGAGAATCCTCTCGCCATGAACCTCACCTTGAATTTCTCAATGCTATCATCTACAACATGCTTGATATTGTAGAGCCACCTGGAACTCACAAATGAATTCCCCTTCGATATTGACACTATATTCCAAACATCATTCTTCATAATAGAGGTGTACTCCTACACCATGGCATCTTGCCAAACTTCCTGATTTTTTTCTTCCTCAAAACTGAAAGGATCAACATCACTGGTGCTACTCATAAGAACCATATAGTTTAGAAACTTCCTTGGAGGCATGTTCTCCCTGAATGCACTCTTAGGAGCCTCACCAACATCCCTTAATATATACAATAGCCACTTGGGTCTCCTGATAGAACTGGAAAGGGATAAATCATCCTCCCCACCTACAGTATGAATCCATGAACTGGAAGCTTCTAAGCGTTGCTCATCCTTTGGAGCCTACTTCTCCTCATACTCTGTCATCATTGATGACTCCTGAGATTTCCTAGATGCAAAGTTCTCCTAAAACTTACCATCTATGCTCAAAACTGTCTTTCATTGTAGTGGTATGAAGATCCTATAAGCCTTTGAGGTTTCATTGTACCCCACAAATATACCCTTCTATCATGAAGGATCTAACTTTGTCCTCTTGTCCACAGATACAAAGATGTAGAATGGACAACCAAAGATCCTCAAATGTCATATCTATGGCTTCACTCCTGAGAATGTCTCCTCCAGATTCTTGTCCCCTAATATCCTATGAGGACACCTATTTTTCACATATATTGTCGTGTTACATGCCTATGCCCAAAGAAACTTAGGAAACTCTTGGTCATGTATCATAGCCTTGGCAAAACCGATGATGGATCAATTCTTTCTCTCCGCAACCCCATTCTGCTGAGGGATGTTGTATGATACTGTTAACTCCCTCTTGATCCATGGATCATTGTATAAATACTTGAAGTCATTGGAGGTGTACTCTCCCCCATTATTCTAACTCAATACCTCTATCGTCATCTCTATCTAGTTCTCCACCTGAGCCTTGAACTCTTGAAACTATCCGAAGACCTCATCCTTGGTATTCATAAAGAAGATGCAAAATTTCCTGTAAAAGTCATCAATGAATGTCACATAGTACGACACTCCATGCATTGATTCTATTGACATCAACCCAATCACATATAAATGTATAATATCCAATATCCCCTTGGACCTACTGTCACGCCTTGGAAAAAAAACTTGACATTCTTTCCAAGATCACACCCTTTGCACACTCTCTGTTGCTCAATATTGAACTTTGGAAGACCTGTAACAATCTCCCTCAGAATCGGAAATTCCCTATAGTTTAGGTATACAAACCTCTTTTGAAATAGCCCACATAGTTTATCATAGTCATGTACAAAATCCTGAACATGATTTCTTTTCAACTTGTATAAGTTATCCTCTCTAACCCCAATGACCACTGTTGTGTCTGGCCTATATTTCTTTGGACATATGAGTACCTTCCCTCTCTGAAAAGTAATGGAAAAATATCTGTCCTCCATAACTGAGAATGAGAGCAAGTTTTTCTTTAGTCCAACATTAACTATTGAGATTTGATCTCCTTCTTCTAGTGAACTGCCAAATCTTGCATATCTGTTAGTGGAAGAACTACTTTGTCCATTATCTCCCAAAGGTCATATTCCTTCAAAGCCAAATTAATTATTTCTTTCCAAGATATGAAGTTGGATGCTTCATCCAATCTTTCTTCAACTCTTATACTTTCTGCTACCATCCCTTAGAACTGATAATCTACCCTGGAAATAACATGTTACTGAATTGCATCTGTACTGACAAGTACAATATTGTATGCACCTATCACTACTAAAACCCATGTATGTACATGAATTTCTTTAATAAAATCCATGTATTGATGTGCATGTTCTTACTGCAACCCACGTACAACTTTGTATGAATGTAAACCCTAGTTTTGCTTTAGTATGACTATTTCCCTAAAATATAACCCTTGATTTTTGACTCTTGGTTATAGATTTTCTCAGATAACCTTTCATATTTGATAGATTTGCTGAGATCCCCTTGCATATTTGATATATCTACTTCTAATTGTTGTGGATATGAAATCTGGCTTCCTCTTAGAGTGACAACTCTAATACCATATTGATTTTCTAATCTCGACACCTAGGTATACTGTTATCTAGTGATTTTCTTGCTTAAATCAAATTAGCAGCTCACAAAACAAAATACACTTGTTGAAATAATCAACTCAAATAAATAGCGTAAATAATACTAGAAACCAAATCTCATACACAATACAAAAAAATATTCTACCCATCAACTAAGCTTATCATTCAAATAAATTCAAAGCTTACAAGGGTTCCCTTACTGGAAAAATGACCCACAGAGAAAATAGAGAAAACTTTAGACAACACCTGCAAACCCTAACAACTCTTGGTCTACTATACGACCTATAAATTTCAAGATTTTTAAGATGTAGGTGCCTTTCCTTAATAAAACTTGCATACAAGCTCCTATCTCCATTGAAACCCATGCATAAATATTGTATGACAAACTTTGTATGGTGTGACCTTGTTGCTACAACTTCAATATACTAGAACTCCTTGTGGCTACCCCTGTTCTCTCTTCTCCTTGACTTGTATTGATCTCTAGATGAAATTCCTTGTCCACCTATCTAAGATATCCTTGAGAAAAATTCCTTCTCTTCTCTTAGTGTCAAAAAAATCAGCCTTCCTCATTTACCCTAGCCCTGCTTTTATAATCTTGAGTTATGACCTAACTCTAATCTATAAAGTGATTGACGACTAAGATTAAATCTCACTTCACTTGAGATCAATGGATAAGAATTAATTTACTAATTCTAATAACTTTAACATTTCATTAAATAAACTCAAATAATTAATAAAATAACTTTACTTTAATAATTCCTTTAATTAAATTAAAGTGTCAAGGTAGAAGGCTTTGGACAACTTCCACATGTCTAGACACTTAGACCTATGCAAACGTACCGGTCCGATGCTATGAACATCAACACTTCCTCTTCATTGTCTATGTAGAATAATTTCTTCTCACTGTATTTCTGCCCCTTACTATACTTTTTGTCACAATTGAAACATAGTCCCTTTTCTCTTCTTTCATCCATTTGCCTAGGTGTCAACCTTGTTGGTTTAGGAGAGGTAAAATGGTGCTTTCTATAGTTGTTAGTGGCCACCCTTCTAGTAGCCATATTTTTGTTTTCCATTGTCCTTGCCATACTAAAAGCCTTTTCTAGGTATTTAGGTTCGAAGAGACACATCTCATGTTGAATGTTATCCTTTAAAGTACCCATAAAGAGATCTAACAAATTATCCTTAGGGATGTTCTTTACCCTGAGACTGATCTTTTGGAGTTGTTGAATGTGCTCTGTAATTGGATCTTTTTTTCAAAGTTTTATCAATTGACTAAAGAATGCATTTCTCTTAATATCCCCATAATGTGACATCAATTCATCCGTAAAAATGGACCAAGAGATAATAAAATTCTTTTTTCTTTCACATAGCCATTGATACCAAACAAATTGATTATTTTCTAAATACAAGGATGCAATAGGTACCTTTTGTAGTCTTGAAGTTTGGTGTAGATAAAAGAATTGCTCCATCTGAAATATCCATGTTATAGTATCTTTACCATCAAACTTCCTCATATCGATATTTGGAATGAATTAGTTCCTTGGTGTTACATTGAAACATTGATGAGGTGAATCTTGAAGTAATGAATGAACATGACTTTGAGATTCAATACTTGTGCTCTCCAAATAAAATACTTCCCATATGGATTGAGTCTCAATAACTTTTTTCTCCATATTTTCATGATTTCCTTTCATTTTGATGGCTCCTTTAGGGAGTCTCTCATCTAGAGAATGAAATATCATGGAAGATATGGAATTTCACAACTCATTCATGGATTTTTGTATTTCCTTTTTATTTTCATCCATCTTCTTTTCCATATGTTCCCGATTTTTATTCATATTATTTTCTATTTCATCTTCCAATTCATTTTTTTTATGGATTCCTAAGAACATAATAAATCCACTAGTTTCAACATACTACCCCTTATTTCATCAACTTGGTTCTTTAATCGAGATAGTTTGTTTTCGAAATATTTATTTTCTTCCGACATCCTATGTGATATTTCTGGAGGTTTATTTGATGTTGTGATTTTTTTTGGAGCCACATGGGATAAAAATAATGATACTCCTCTATTTTCCCTTTATCACAATTTTTGAATCACCAAAAACAAATCTTCCAATCGAAAGTTATGCCAATTTTAAGTGATGCACCTTTCAAACCCTTAATTTGGAGTATGTATGGATGTATGACCTTTTTCCTAATATATATATGAAATTTGAATCCTTTTGAGTCTGAAATTTGGGCCTGTAATACTTTGATATGAATTCTTAAGATTCTAAAAATTTCACAGTGTGAACCTTCACTGATAAAAATTTATAACAAAAATACCAAAACGTATTGTTTAATACTAATTCCAGAATCAATAAACAACCCCAACTTACACGAGAGATATCTTACAAATAATAATGATTCAAAATATGGTTTTTAGTTTTTGCATGTAATTCGCTATGTCTAATCAGGATTCTGAATATTTCAGAGTTAGAAACTTCACTGAAAAAAAAGTTACAATGAAAATGCTAAGGTGACTCTTTTAAAACATATTTCAAAATGAGTAAAAAACCCTATCTTCCATAGGCTACATCTATGCATTTATGATGACCCATAAGCTGACATTTGCACCACAGATACCTTGATATGCCTTATAAATAACCTCCACATTTCACTATCTAAATAATCCCCAAAAATAGGATATAACAAAAATCTTAAGATGAATTGTTTAAAACTGAATTCAGGATGAGTCAAAAACCCTATCTTCCATAGGTTGTATCTCCGACAGTATAATGACCCAAAAGATGAAATTTGTACCTTGATAGGTATTCTAAATAATCTCTAAGTTTCATTGTTTGAATCATACAAAAACAAAATTCCCTTTGTCTCTTATATATATGTATGTATGTATCTATGTATGTATACCAAGGAGACCTAGTCTTAGGATCATCTTATCTCATCTCATATTGTATTTTGAATTGGAATATTGTAAAATGAGGTTTCCCCCTCAAAGTACACTTAGAGGTACGATTATAATCAAAGGGTGCAATGAAGTTTTCTAGCCGACATAGAAATATAACACTAGAAATGTTATAATTCAATATCTAGGGATTAATAAGGGGTTTTATGCATAACATGGGGCTTTGTATGGCGCTTGAAATTCTTTATCACACCACATATTCTCATTAAATTTATAAGTGATAATATTTGTAATATTATCGGTATTCTGCATGATGACTTCTTCTTTTATTCCCCAACGATTTAACCAATATTTGGCATCTTTATGCCATCCCCACTTGAGCCGCTGGTGGTTTTGGATAGAGTTGAAGCAATTTTGGGGAGTCTCTTGTCTTCCATGTTGTTTGTATTGTTATTTTAAGTTAGGTATTTAATCATAGAAATACTATTGATGGGGGAAATGATTGCTTCTATGAGGAGGATATTATAGGGTGTATGTCCCTTAATTTTGAGATTATAAGTTCCAATTGAGCTTGTGGTGAATATCGATTCCAATTGAGCTTGTGTTGAATATCGATTCCAATATATTTGTATGAAGGCATTTCCTCCAAGCTATTGTTGTCATATACAAAAGTATCATAGGTGATCATTTTGTATTTAATACTTTGATACTATGATATTAATTTTCTTTTTATGGTTTTAACCTAGTATTATTAATACTTTGGTACTATGCTATTAATATGTTTTTATAGTATTTTAAAATTTATACTTTAATTATTATTATATTATTACCTATTATTTTAGATTATCTTTAAATATTATACTTCAACGTTAATAACCTAATACCATTATAGTAATTTAATATCTTTATGTTGGTGCAGACCAATTTTGGGGAGAATCAAGGAAGTTTTGAAGGAATCGAAGCAGTGCCGAAAAATAGGGGAGAGCATAAGAAATAGAGGAAAAGAAGCACCGAAAACATAGGAAAACCTGCACCGAGAAAAGCAGTTACAAAGTGGACAAACTAATATGGAGCAGTTGGAAAGTGGACAAGTGCCAATTTAGAGAATGGTTGGATCGAGGACTAGCCATGACTGAGTCAACTGGGAAGTGGACAAATCTAATCCTTTTAGGGTTAGGGTTCTTGTAAGGGATTTGTCCCAGTTTTGTATAAGTAGAATGTATTAGGACCATAAAAGAGAGAGAGAGAGAGATAGAATGTATTTTTGATATTGTAGTAGGTCCTTTGGTTGAGTAAGAGGTCTGGTTGAGACACTGTTGCGATCTATGGAGATTGTCTATAATGAAGGAAGATATGTATAGTGCACAACACTAGATTTTGCATGAAGATGAATAAAGAGCCCCAAGTGACAAATCGTTGTGGACGTATCCCCAGGGGGGGGGGGTGAACCATGATATATTCGTGTTTTGTGCGAATGTATGCAATATTTCTGATTGTATTTGCTTTAGTAAGTTTATGATGCACATGTTAAATGATAAAGGAAATAACATTGCGCACTAGAATCAACTAATGGAATATGCATAATAGCTCTAAATAAATGAACATTATAGCTAGTGTTCAGATTAAAATTTGGTATTACAGTAGATAAATACTTGTCATTGAACGCCTACGACTATAATGGTTAATGAAGTCCTATCAGATTAGTTTTGACAATGGTCTAGAATAAGGTCTAATGAGGGTTTGAGGGTTAAAAATAAGTAGGTTAAATGCCTTTGAGAGGTACACATCCCGTCCCAGGGTTGCAGACATCTGAGTCTTGCGACCACCCATAGAAGCCATATCGGGTGAGACTACGCAGTGCACTCTGTGTGCTGTGTCTCCTTCTGGTATCCAGAAGGGATGATGGTAGAAGGGTATGTTGGTAATATTATAGTTATAACCTAGGCCAACAATGGTTCCGTTGTCGGTTGGAACTCAGAGGAATAGATAGGGAGGGATGTATAACACAGTCTAGCGCAAGGGGTTAAGAAAGGGGATTTTTTTAGGTTGGAACCCCACAAAAGAGGAGATTGAAAGATGTTTGAAAGTTCAGGAACTAGAGTTTGCTCACAAAGATAATATAATCCCTAGGTTTAAGCCAAGACAATATTTGGAGAGATACGTATTCAGTGAAATACACAAAATTTTCTTTAGTGAGTTTTCCATGCTATTGCAGGAGTGGATAGCACGGTTGAAGGATAACCATCCAAAACATAGAGTTAGATCAGTGGAGTGGAAAAAATAAAGTATCGCGCGGTTGAGGAGGGTAAATAAAAAATTCATGCGCGCAATATATTTCTGGCTAGACAAAATTGTAGTGGGTTATATCACTAAGTTCGTAGTAGATACATCGAAATCGTATGTTGTAGCAGAACATGAATTTATTAAGGGTCCAAGGGGAAGGTACATCAGGTCATTGTACACTTCGATGAAAGGATTGTTGCATGATAAAGGGGTATTAACCATGGAATCAAACAACTAAACTACCCTGTATGCATGGGGGAGTTAGGGGAAACACTGAGGAAGGTATGAGATGGAGGGGGAAATGGATAGAGAAGAGCGTAGTAGAAAGAAAGATCCCATTATGATGGATCAAGAGGAGATCCAAGAAATAATGCAGAAGGCAGGAATGACGCGTAGTGGAAGACCCTACCAGTATAAGCTGAATAGGAAGAAAAGAGCAGTAGTCGAAAGGGAAGGGTTAGAGAGTGACGAGGAATAGGTAGAGGACCTTTGTGCTATGGATCACATTGAAGAAATAATGCGCGCCACATATGAAAAAAATACTAGAGGAGCAGGATATAATAAAGAAGTCCAGATACAAATCAGTGTAGAACCTACAACCCCATGTACGACTAACACATCATCAAAGAAAGAGTTGTTTAGAGAACAAGGTACTCAGTCAAAGAAATCTAGGAGATCATAATAAAGTGAGGGTACAAGTGGAAGTACCAATATCAGTGCAGGTAGTGCTACAAGTGGAAGTACCAGTAGCAACACCAGTGGGAGTTCAAGTCTAAACAACAATACATAGATAATAGTACCGCATGAAGCAAGTACAACACATTCGACAATGGCAGGTGTAGACCCAATGATAATATTACCAAAGTTTCATGGGGATGGAACAAAAGAACCAGAGAAGAACCTATTTGTGTGTGAGTGAATATGGGAAGCAAAAAGAATCACATACGAGGCAATGAAAGTAGCACAGTTAGCAATAACATTAAAAAACCGTGCGTTGGATTGGTACATGAACCTAGAAGTAAACAATCCACAAGGTGCACCGAGAACAATAGAAAAGATCAAATAGACATTGATCACAGAGTTTCAAAGGCCGAAATCAGAGGATTATTTTATGAATGAGATGATAGAGGTTAGACAGAAACCAAGAGAGTCCGTATGGGCCATTGATCAGAAGTTCAAGACATTGAAAGGTAAACTGAAGTATCCCATTTCTGACATGGAACACCAACAATTTTTTATAAATTCCCTGTTACCACATTTCAAATATCCATTGAGACAGGAGAAATTTCAAAACCAAGCGGAGGAAATACAAGAAGTGATGCAGTTAGAAGAGAATCCGTATAATCAAACATATCCAGTTATAGAGGATCTGAAGGAAGACTTGAAGAACTTGACAGTGCAATTAAACCATAATAAAATTAGAGAGAAAAGATAAGCAATGTGGTGTACCCTATGCAGGTCAGAGGGACATCACAAGAATGAGTGTCCAATATTTGCACATTACCTGGGGTTAGGGCTTCCAAATACATTTCCTATAGTAGGGCCTTGGTGTGAAATATGCAAGACACATGGGCATGATCCTTATCACTTCCCTATGATGAAAAAGTACAAGACATAACCGAAGAGTACTTTCTATAACTTTTGTAAGTTAGTGGGACATGAAGAAAAAAATTGTAGAACCCTAGAGTTAATGAAGAAAAGAACCTCAAATGCACATATGATGCATGCTAAGTTGATGGAAAGATAGACTGCGCAACAATTTGGCAATGTGAAACAATGTCAAGTAGTGCCACAGTTTCAACAAACCGCACAGTATAATTAGAAACCACAATATCATAACATGGATCTAAAGGGGAACAAAAGAGAATTCATAGGTTGAGGAAGAGGAGGAATGGGTAGAGGTAGAGGGCCTATTATCTGCCATAATTTTTTGCAACCTGGACACTATGCCAAATATTTTTCTCAACCAACAACAACATGTATGTATTTTCACGCAGCAGATCACGTGACAGAAGAGTGCTCGAAGTTAATGATGAAGATCCAAGAGAATAGGAATCTAAATAACCAAAATGTTTA
Source organism: Picea glauca (assembly GCA_000966675.3). Lineage (NCBI taxonomy): Eukaryota > Viridiplantae > Streptophyta > Pinopsida > Pinales > Pinaceae > Picea > Picea glauca. Next base: position 322,765 of record JZKD02S1889901.1, read on the forward strand.
GTGGATTGCTATAGAAATAAGGGATCTTGGGAGGAACATCAATATAGTGACTAGAGGAGGAGTGAAGACATGAGAAAATGCACATGATCAGAAGAAGGAATCTCAGTGCTAGATTCAGAAGAACACTCAACCACAACAATAGTTTGATGCAAAGAAAGAGAAGGAAAATTTCAAGGAAGTAAAGAAGGAGTTCCTGAAGGAGAATGTAGCTTCCACATCAAATACTGCATAGAGGTATGATACTCCTATTTTTGATATGCCTCAGTCTTTGGATCATACTTACAAAGGAGAGCAAATAGAGAAAGTAAGTAACTTAAAGAGTTTCCTAGAATCTTTCTTTAAATTACTGAATTATAAGAATGCCATGGATCTGTTTAAAATTATGGTTGAGAAATATAACATATAGGAAGGGGTAGGAACAAAACCAATGAAGATTATTAAATTCCATAGAAAGAAAAGAACTAGCAGAGATTTCAGATTGAATGCAAATATAGGAGACTTTAATATGGGAAATGTTATCCTAGATTTAGGATCAAATGTCAACATTTTTCTAGAGATCATCCTCAACCAACAACAACATGTATATATTGTCATTCAACAAATCACGTGACAGAAGAGTGCTTGAAGTTAATGATGAAGATCCAGGAGAAGATGAATCTAAATAACCAAAGTGTTCAGTGGATTGCTGCAGAAATAAGGGATCCTGGGAGGAACATCAATATAGTGACTAGAGGAGGAGTGAAGACAATATAAAATGCACATGATCAGAAGAAGGAATCTCAGTGCTATATTCAGAAGAACACTCAACCACAACAACAGTTTGATGCAAAGAAGGAGAAGGAAAATTTCAAGGAAGCAAAGAAGGAGTTCCTGAAGGAGAATATAGCCTCCACATCGAATATTGCACAGAGGTATGATACTCCTATTTTTGATATGCCTCAGTCTTTGGATCATACTTATGTAGGAGAGAAAATTGAGAAAGTAAGTAACTTAAAGAGTTTCCCGGAATCTTTCTTTAAATTATTGAATGATAAGAATTCCATGTATTTGTTTAAAATTATGCTTGAGAAATATAACATAGAAGAAGGGGTAGGAACAAAACCAAAGAAGATTAATCAAGTCCATAGAAAAAAAATAACTAGCAGAGAGTTCAGATTGAATGCAAATATAGGAGACTTTAATATGGGAAATGTTATCCTAGATTTAGGATCAAATGTCAACATTTTTCCAAAGAAGACTTGGGAAGTGTTGAGCACTCAACACACCCTAAAATATTTATGAAATTCTGTCACTTTTGGGTACCACTTGTTTTCTTTTGTTTTACTGTCTGAACTGAGTTCACTATGGAGGGATGGTTTATTTTGTTTTCATGACTCTTATTGATCAAATCAGATTTGTTTGAACTTTTTAAATGAATTCTTGTGTCCAAAAGAACTTGGAATTCTAACTAAGAATCAACAACTAACATTGTGACTAATGCGCTTATGTTCGGCATTGACAAAATCCAAGCAGGTAAAATGGCCACACAGTAACACTAATCGCCAATCGCTGATGCACCATCGACATCAGTGAAAGGCGAATTAAGTTTGCGTTAGTTATTCGCCACGAAGATTCAAGAGATAGTTGATCCCTATCGACATCGACAAAATACAAGAGGGATAAACATTGACAAGAGACATGAAATACCCCCGATAGGTGATGACAGATGTGCTTGTTTACGGTCGGTGAAATACCAAAGGGTTAAATAATTGAAAATTTCCGCATTAAGCACATCACCAAACACCGACCCCCGATGCACTTTCGACATCGACAATTTTCGATGGAGTTAATTCAGGAGAACTTGGTTAAGTTTATCCCCGATAGCTGATCCTTGATACTTTTCAGTGTCAGTAGGGTAGGATCTATTGTTAGAACGATTAGCTAAGGAAAATTCCCTGATTCCGAATAACACGATTAAATGAAGACGTTGGTTTCAAGTGCCACGTGTCTTTGTCGCATAGGGATTTCATACGGTCTAGTTTCTTCCTGAGTCACCTTAAGGTTCCCTGTGTCCTAGTCATACTTCTGAGTCATCTTAGCCATGTCAGTTCTGTATGGCAAGATGGATCGATGTCGAAGCTTTTTCCCAGAGATATCAATGAACAATGTTTAAAGAGAAGCCCCGACTTTCGATCCATCAATCTTCAAAACGAGATACGATTAGATTCTATCATTTAATAGGCCAGTTAATGTTTCACCCCACATACATTATTACCCCATGCACTGATTGAACAATGAGAATTTGAAATTGCCAATAGACCACGTTATAGCCCACGCCCGCGTCGTCGACCTACGATCAAATTTAATTTTAAACATAATGAAGATCTAGCGACAAATTTTGTAGAACCACACTCATCTCCTGAATTGAATAGTTGATGTGACAAGGTAAGTTCATCTCTATTGAAATCATGAAAACAACTTCAAACACTTCCATTATGCACACCAGTTTCCATTTCCAGAGCATCCAAAGAAGCGAAGTGAGCGTCTCAAGACTGCATTGATTTTCAAACCATCAAAATGAGTTTAAGCTAGCAACATAGGTATGTGTTAAATTTTATCAGTTTGACGATTGTAATTTGTTATATATCATCATTTGATATTTTACACAGTGTCTAACTACGTTCTATCTGTAGGAAAAACCTCAGAAAAAGTACTCAACACCTTGAAAAAGACATAATTTCAGATAATAAGCCTCTTCGAGGGGGCAACCTCCTTTTACCCCACTTAAATGTTCAAGTACAAGATGAT
>JZKD02S1889901.1:343746-367666 GCA_000966675.3 Picea glauca
TCTAATTGGAAGGTTTTTGAAGGAGATGAACATATTATAGAATTTCTAACCAATCAAGAAAATTTTAAATATCTGGCTATTGATGATGAAGTATTCCAAGATCAACTAGCAGAAATCAATTTCCACGAACAAAGGGGCGAAACATATCACTCTAGTAACAAACCAAGGTTCCACACGACACCGAAAGGGGTAGGCAAGGTGGAGAACCTTTTTGACGTGAGGGAAAGAATTAAATGGCCAACAAACACAAAGACATGTAGTTCATGTCCCATATACAAGACTATAAATATAGGAACCCCAAAAAACCCTAAGAATATAAATCTAGGCAAAACAATGTCTAAAGAAGAAAGGGAATCTTATCTCAAACTTTTTAGAGAATATCAAGATGTTTTTGCATGGTCCTACCGAGAATTGAAAACTTATGACACTCACATTATTCAACACACAATCCCTTTAAAATTCAAAGTAAAACCCTTTCAATAGAAGCTTAGGAAGTACCATCCATCTTTGGAACCCCTCATGTATCAAGAGTTAAATAAATTACTAGATGCTAAGATTATCTTTCAGGTTAGACACTCTTCCTGGGTAGAAAATTTGGTTCCTATCAAGAAAAAGTCCGGGGAAATTCGCCTGTGTGTAGATTTCAAAAATCTTAACAGAGCATCAGAAAAGGATAACTACCCAGTTCCACTGATGGAACAACTCTTGCAGATCGTGTCTGGTGCTAAGATTTCCTCCTTTCTAGATGGTTTTTTAGGTTACAACTAGGTTATAGTTTCAGAAGAAGACTGATTGAAAACTACCTTTCGAACCAAGTGGGGAAATTTTTCTTATAGACACATGCCCTTTGGGTTGATTAATGCAGGCACAACCTTCCAAAGGGCCATGAACGTAGCTTTTCAGGGATTGATTAAAAAATGTGTAGTATTATTATACTTGGATGACATGACTGTTTATTAAAAAAACAGAAAAGACCACATCCAACATCTAACCCATATTTTCGAGAGGTGTAGGAAATACATAATATCTTTAAATCCTAAGAAAACTATCCTTGGTGTCGAGGAGGGGAAATTACTAGGTCATATTATATCTCAAGTAGTAATTCACATAGATCCAGAATGAATAAAGGCAATTGCTCAGCTTCCCTTACCCAACAACAAAAAGGATATGCAATCCTTCTTTGGGAAAATTAATTTTGTGAGGAAGTTCACGCCCGATTTCCCTGAAACTATCAAACCCTTAAAAAAAATGATCTGCAAGGATGGTGATTTTAAGTGGGATGATGAGTGAAAATATGATTTCAACAATATCAAGATTGCTATATCTCAAACTCCGGTGTTGCGAAGTCCCTACTTTAGTAAATATTTTTTCCTCTATACTTTCACCCTTGACCAATCCTTAGCGATAGTATTAACCCAGAAGGACGGTGATAACAATGAGGCACCGATATCATTCATGAGCACTAATATCCAAGGGGTCAAACTGAATTACCCTGCTATAGATAAACAAGCTTATGCAGTGTACAAAGCAGTAAAACATTTCAGATCATACATCCTACAAAATCACACCAAAATCATCGTGCCCCATCCCGTAGTCCGATTCCTATTCACTCAATAAGAGATGGGGGAGAGAAGTGGAAAATGGATGGGAGTGGTCCAAGAATTTGATCTAGATATAAAACCTGCCAAATGAATGAAGAGACAAGGACTATGTAAGCTGGCTGCAGAAGCCCAAGACCAAATAAAAGAAGACCCCAGGTGGGAGAATGAATTAACATTATGGTTCAGTGAAGCTTTATACGTTCCCCCAGGACAAGAGTCTTGGTATGGAAGAATAATTTATCTCCTGCATCATGGTACTTGCCCAGAAAATCTAAACCCTAAGGAAAGGAGATCTCTTAGATTAAAATCTGCACAATATCGCCTCATAAATTCAATACTTTTCCGCGTAAATTATGATGGGGTACTCTTGAGATGTATCGAACGTGAAGATGAAGATAAGGTTCCGAGGGAGCTCCATGATGGTTCTATAGGTGGACACTTTGTAGGGAATGCCATTGCTCACAAAATACTGAGACTTGGCTATTACTAGCCTACTCTATTTAGAGATGCTCGTACATACTCTAGAAACTGTAAAAATTGTCAAATGAGAGCAGGGAAAGGAAAGAGAGCAGTTGTACCACTCCAAATAGTGACCATATCCAGTCCATTTGATCAATGGGGGTTAGGAGTTATAGGGGATATTACCCCAAATTATTTAAAACAACATAAATACATACTGACTGCTATAAACTATTTTATGAAATGGGTAGAGGCCATCCCTCTAACTCACGTGAATGAAAAGGTGGTAAACATCTAATCACAAGGTTTGGTATGCCTTCCATTCTTGTTTTTGATAATACCGATTACTTTTCATCCACTCTATTAACATAGTTTTCTCTAGACAAAGGAATCATAATCAGGTACTCTGCAAACTACTATCCACAAGGAAATGGAGTGGCAAAATAAACCAATAAAAACATAGTGACGATCTTGAAGAAAACAGTTGTAGACAATCAAAGGAATTGACATAGCTTTCTTCATAATTCCTCATGGGAAGACAAAGTAACACCCAAGGAAGCTATAGGGAAATCCTCATACTTTCTGGTATATGGACAAGAAGCCATTCTCCCAAATGGATTATATCTTCCATCCCTTCAACTTGCTCAGGGTTCAAGAGGAAAACCCTCATCAATTATTCAACAGAGAATTGATACCCTCCTTATGCTAGAAGAGGAAAGGAAGAAAGAAAAATCAAAGTTCATTACTCATCAGTAGATAGTTAAAAGATGGTTTGACAAGCATAAGGCCAAAGAGAAGAATTTTTAGGTAGGAGACTTGGTGTTGAAATGGGATAGAGAAAATGAACCTAAGGGAAATCATTCGAAGTTACAAAATCTATGGCTCAGACCTTTCCAGGTATCTGAGAAAATTGGGGGAAGCACGTATCGATTGAAAAATATGAGGGGGGAACCCAACACCCTCCCGATGAATGGCCAATCCCTAAAACAATATTTCTATTAAAAAAAAGTGTGTGTGTCTTTCCATGTTATTTTCTGATTAGGATAAATATGTAGGTGTAAGGTAGATTGATTGCAGAGTCCTTTTATTCCTTTTTTTTTCTTTCCTTTTTGTGTGGTATTTTCTTGTAATAAAGTTGTGTTACATAAGGAATTGGTTGACCCAAATCAATATGGTGTAGATAAACTCTTCTCCTAATTCACGCTCACATGCAACACAAGAAACGATGGGCAATTGCATTTTTTCTTCAAAGAGTTCTATATCTGGTCTTTGAAAACAAACGACCTTAGTGAGTGATGAACTATCCGCCTGGTGGTCTGGTAAATCTTAAAGGGAAAGGTGGAAAGTTGGAAAGGACCACATGTACCTCTAGACATAGCTAGGAATAATTTCACCTTAACCATTTCATCTTGCAGATACCAGACGTCCTCCTCTCCCACTCTCTCAAGGCATCTCTGCCAGAAATAAATCAATTATATTAAATGAGTGGAAAGTAGGAGAGGGTATGAAGATAATTCTATCGGGGCTATGGACACTCACTAGCAGGGGAACAAGGTCTGTGATGTTGGGGTGACTCCGCCGGGGATATGGATGCTCACTGGCAGCGGAGAAACACCGTAGCGATTGAATGATGATAACTAAAATGGGACGTAGATCACGGTCAAGAGGAACAAAGGTGGAATAAAGGTTGAAAATCCATAAGCAGGCCCAGATTCACGAACCAGAGAAATTGTAAACACATGGATAGGAAAGATTCTGATAAAAGAAAATCCATTTAGTTTCTCAACCAGATTCTACATCAGTGAAGCCCGAGGGAAGGAACATAGATTCTTCTTTCACCTTGAGAATCACCATTTGTTGAGTGTTCAACACACCCTAAAATATTTATGAAATTCTGTCACTTTTGGGTACCACTTGTTTTCTTTTGTTTTACTAGGTAAAATGGCCACACAGTAACACTAATCACCAATCGTTGATGCATCATCGACATCGGTAAAAGACAGAGTAAGTTTGCATTAGTTATTCGCCATGAAGATTCAAGAGATAGCTGATCCCTATCGTCATTGGCGAAATACGAGAGGGATAAACATTGACAAGAGCCATGACAAGCCCCCAATAGCCGATGATGGATGCGCTTGTTCGGGGTCGGTGAAATCTCAAAGGGTTAAATCATTGAAAATTTCCGCATTAAACACATCACTGATCACCGACCCCTGATGCACTTTCGACATCGATAATTTTCGAGGAAGTTAATTTAGGAGTACTTGGTTAAGTTTATCATCGATAGTCGATCCTTGATACTTTTCAACATCGACAGGGTAGGATCTATTTTTAGAATGATTAGCTAAGGAAAATTCCCCAATTCTGAATAACATGATTAAACGAAGACGTCGGTTTCAAGTGACACATGTCTTTGTCGCATAGGGATTTCATACGATCTAGTTTCTTCCCAAGTCACCTTAAGGTTCCCTGTGTCCTAGTCATACTTTCGAGTCATATTTTCTATGTTAGTTCTGTAGGGAAATATGATTGGCATCAGAGATTTTTCCTGGATATATCAACGAACAATGTTTAAAGAGAATCCCCGACTGTCGATCCACTAGTTAGATTAGCGAAACAATGGGATGTTTTCAGCACGAGATACAATCTGATTCTGTCATTTAATAGGCTAGTTAATGTTTTGCCCCACATATATTATTACCCCATGCACCGATTGAACAACCCAAGTTTGAAATCACCAATAAGCCACGTTATAGCCTGCGCCCATGCCGTCAACCTATGATCAAATTTAATTTTAAACATAATGAAGATCTAGCGACAGATTTTGTAGAACCACACTTATATTTTGAATTGAATAACTGATGTGACAAGGTAAGTTCATCTCTATTTAAATCATGAAAAAAACTTCGAACATTTCCATTCTACACACCAGTTTCCATTTCCAGAGCATCTGAAGAAGCGAAGCGAGTGTCTCAAGATTGCGTTGATTCTTAGACCATCAAAACCAGGTTAAGCTAGCAATAGAGGTATGTGTTAAATTTTATCAATTCGACGGTCGTAATTTGTTATATATCAACATTTGATCTTTTACACATTGTCTAACTATGTTCTAACTGCAGGAAAAAATGCCTCCAAGAAAGGCAATGACCAGACGCTCACTGAGGGAACCTAAGCTAAAGGAGGAAGAAATTGGTGAGGGTTCTTCTCCCGACACTATGAGGTAGTTGGAATACGTTCCTAGGGTGGAGTCTGTCATTAAAACCTTGACAAAGAAGGCATTCATTCAACCCCCCACATTTGGTGATACATAAGTAGACACCGGGTCAAAAATAAAGCTCCCATAGTGGGGAGATCTATTCAACAAAATCAATAGGGAGATGAAAGGCATTGGTCTTCTAGAATTTAACTCACCCGAAGACTTTGCCGACCTACACTTAGTCAAGCGACATGCAGAACAAGACTCAACATGGGCATTGGAGATCGCACAGGTGGCAAACATGGCACCAGGTCAAATACAACAGTTTACGGAGCATCCGATAAAGGCTTTTGCAGTTTTGTAGAGGTTGAGTGCCAAGATCGTCAAATACAAAGAACGAGCAGTAGAAGTGAAAGAAATCCTTTCTGCCCCAATGGATCAACATAGGTTCCTGTATGCTAACACATGCGAGGATCTCTTTATCAAGTTGTCAGAATATGAAAAGAGTTATCCAATCCAGTAGAACCATGAGATGACTCCCAGAGAACAAAGATATCAAGCGCCACGTGGCAATATTTTGTTTTACTTAACTTAAACTTGTAGCAACTATTTTTAGTTAGTGATTCTTTATAAATAAATGGATTGACCTTTTAGAATAGGTCGATGGTTTTGGGAAAATACCCTCTTTTTGGAATTGTAAAGAACTATTTCTGAACAACCTTTAGGACCAGAGACAAAATTCTGTTTTCATTAAAGGCGTTATGTGATTGGATTGAGGAGGAATTACTTCCAACTTTGTTTTAGTAATTGATGCTGTAACGAGTAAGAGTTTCTAAATCTATTGATAAGTTATGTGTTTTGATATTTTTACAGTTCTTTTATTCTTAATGATGGAAAACAAATCGTTGTGTTAATGTGTGATTGATGTTATAGCTAAGGAACCTATTTTTATTGCAATCATCTTATTACATGCGTATTTTTCTTGCGATAATTGTATCTTAGTCAATGATGAAATACCAACAAGTTAATGTTTTAGTACTAGGATTGTAATAGGTTTGAATATCTTTGTCTGCATGATGGAGCACGAGGGTTATCCCAAGCTCAACCTTCTTTAGTAGTTAGGAATCCCTTTTTACAGTTAGTTTATACCAACACATCTCATTTTATCAGACTCATCTAATAAAAGAAAAGACAAAAAAAGAGAACATTTAAACTAAAGGAGGAACTTTCATAGGAACATATCCTGTCAATCACCAAGTAAATCCCATCAATAAATTAGCTAGATCGAAAGATCTGGAGAACCATTCCACTATAAAACGTTGCATAGTCTAATTGGGCCTCTAAGGTGGGTTTGGTTCCTATTGTTGAGTCAAAGGGATATCATACCCCTCAACATGAAGCAACAGGAAATCCTATACTAGAGTATTCCAATATCCAATTGAAGCTAGAAAACTGACAAAGAGTGATTCCCATAGGTAGATTGAAGAATACAACAGTGGATCTAGATGGTGTGTGCAACGCAACAGACTTTGAAGTAATGGATATGGTGGATGAGTCTATACCATTTCCAACACTATTGGGAATCGATTGGGCCTTTTATAATCACGCCATAATTAATTTGAAGACTAGGAAGATGATATTTGAAGCTGGGAACTTCAGGGTAGTAGCACCTTTAAATCCCTCAGATTGTGAAATATATGTAGAACCTGTGTCTGACAGTGTTCTAGACGATGTTGTGAACCAGTTGTATAGGACTACTACACGAGAAGAAGACTATGTGAATCCAACTGCAGGTGGAGTACTCAGTTGGAGGAGCATTAATTCAGACATGCTAGATTCAGATACTAGAGTAGAGAAATAGAAAGAAATATTGCATGAAGTCTCTACTAGGAGGTGCACCAGAGTTACATGCGTAGTAAGATGAGTTGGGATAGAAGTAAGATAGTTTCCCACATTTACTGAAGAGGATGATTTAGAAAACTTCCTAGAAGATTTCGAATCAGATGTTTTGTATAGTTAGATATTATTAGTGTTGGATATAGCACTAAGAGACACACCTACACGATGGTGGGGTGAAAATAAGGAGGTAATTCAGGATTGGTATCAGCGTAAATGATTTATGCACATAAGATTTGGTAGGAGTCAACATGATAGACCCTTATAGAAGTATGATGGAAGAGGGAACCCAAGACATCACATAAATGAGTGTGTCACTAATTGGATATTGGTACCACCAGGGGAATGGACACACTATTTTATTCATACGTTATAAAGAATACCAAGTAATTGGTACAAGGAGCATGAACTACATAGAGAAACTGTGAGTTGGGGTGCAATACAACATAAATTTATTAGGACCTTTGCATTTGAAAGTGAGAATCCATGGGTGGATATGGAAATAGAGAGGATCAAAAGGAATATATTTGAAGAATATGGGGTAGATACAGTGACAATAGACATATATTATAGAAAAGAAACACTCGAACAATTAGTGTACTGTCATCAAGTCGCAAAGGATGAAGAAGTAGAAGACAACCCACGTGACATACATATAGTAGAAGGTGAAGGAGAAAGAGGGGTGGAAATACATCTATTACAATCAAAAGAGTTTACTTCACCTATGAAGATTAAAAAGGTCAATATTGGGACTGAAGAGAAGCCCAAGATAGCCATCATTGGAGATTACTGGGATAGTGAGACAATGGAAAAGATAACTGAATTACTGCGTGAGTATAGTGACTTATTCCCAGCCACATTTTCATAGATGAAAGGGGTAGAAAAATAACTTGGGGAAATGAAGATACCCCTTAGAACAGATGCAAGACCAGTTAGACAGAGACCATATAGATTAAACCCCATCTATAAGAAGAAGGTAAAGGCAAAAATTGACAAAATGCTAGAATCAAGAATCATAGAGCCCGTGGAAGAATCAGAGTGGATTAGTCCAATGTTTGTCCAAGAAAATATGATTGGAGGGATTAGGATATGTGTGGATCCGAGGAAATTAAATGATGCATTCTTGCATGATCCCTTTCCTACTCCATTTATAGATGAGGTTTTAGAGAATGTGGGAGGACAGGAAAGTGTACTCCTTCACAAATGGATTTTCAGGTTACCACTAGATCAAAATTTCTCTAGAGGATAGGTACACAACTACATTTTCAACAGAGTAGGGGTCATATCAATACACAGTAATTCCATTTGGTTTAAAGAATGCACCAACAATATTTTCTAGAGTAGTAGTAGCTACATTCAAGGATTTTATAGATACATTTTTAGAAGTTTATTTGGATGATTGGATGATATTCAGTTTATAGAAGGACCATGTAGAAATCTCGAGGTTAATGTTAGAAAGATGTAGGAAATGTCATATTTCCTTGAACATTAAGAAATTTATATTCAATACACCATTTAGCATCCTACTTGGGCACATTGTATGCAAATAGGGCTTGATAGTAGACCTTGCAAAGATTGTTGTTATTGTCAATTTACCACCACCTAAGTCAGTGCGCCAGTTGAGAGAAACATTGAGCCACATAGGGTACTACAAAAAATTCATAAAGGGCTATGAAAATATTACTGTGCCCATGGAGAAGTTACTAAAGAAAGACATAAGGTTTCAGTGGAATGATGAATGCCAAGAGAGTTTGGACATACTAAAAGAGAATATGGTGACAACACCAATTTTGAGCTTTCCAAATTGGAAAAAATAATTTCATATGCATGTGGATGCTTAATCCATTGCACTTGGAGCAGTTTTGGCACAACCAGGTGAAGGAGACATTGATCACCCAATATCTTTTGCTAGTAGAAATTTGTTTGAGTTTGAGAAGAACTATAATACTACAAAAAGGGAAGGTCTGGCTATGGTGTATTCCTTATAGAAGTTCAAACATTATTTATTGGGTCAACATTTTAAGATGATTATAGATCATTCTTCTTTGAAGTACCTAGTTAACAAGCCAATGTTGGGAGGGAGGATCTATAGATGACTGTTATTATTTCAGGAATATGATTTTGAAATCATAGTAAAACCAGGGAATTTGAATGCAGGACCAAATAATCTATCAAGAATTAATAATGGAGAGGAGTCAAAGAACTTGGACGAGAATTTTCCTGATGCTAACTTATTTTCTGTTCAGATTGTTGATGATTATTTTGATGACATTGTTGGATTTTTTAGCATAGGAATGGCTCCCAAGGAATTTACTGTCGCACAAAAATAATAATTGGTAGTGCACGTTGTAAACTATTATTTGATTGCAGGTCACTTATACAAGTTAGGTGAAAATGGAATCCTGAGAAGATGCGTGATGGAGCATGAATGCTCCATGGTGTTAGCAGAAGCACATGAAGGTATAGATGGAGGAAACTATGCAAGAAATCCTACAACACAGAAGGTGTTGCGCGCATGATTATGGTAGCCTATAGTACATAAGGATGCAAAGGAATATTGTCAGACCTGTGATGTCTGTCAGAGGGTGGGAAAATCCTCTAGAAGGGATGAAATTCCACTTATGCCCCAAGTAACGTTACAAGTAATTGATAAATGAGCTATGGATTTCATTGGACCTATTAATCCACCAACAAGGAGGTCAGGATCCAGATACATCATCACTGTGACAAAATACTTAACCAGATGGGCAAAAGAAGCCCCAGTGAAGAACTAGAGCACGATTTTTCTTTGAGAACGTGGTGACTAGATTTGGATGTCCTAGAATTTTTTTGAGTGATCATGGAACTCATTGTATTAATAGTAAAATCAGAGCTTTAAAATAAGAATTCAAGATACATCATCAGAAGAGCACACCTTACCATCCTCAAGCAAATGGTACAATATAAGCTTTTAACATGATTCTAGAAAATGCATTGACAAATATTTGCAATGTCAATAGGGATGATTGGGATTTGAAGGTATCAACAGTGTTATGAGATTATAGGACTACATGCAAGAAGATTATAGGACATACACCATTTAGACTGGTGTATGGGCAGGAAGTAGTGGTCCCATTGAATTATTTAGTACCCAGTATGTGCATTGCAACCATCATCGACATGAAAGAAGAAGGTGCTGCACAAGAAATATTGGATCAATTGATGGAGCTGGAAGAAGATATAATTTTAGCAGACTTCCACCAGGAAGTACAGAAAGCAAAGGACAAATCTTGGCATGATAGACACATAAATAATAAAATATTTAAGGAAGGAGATCTAGTTCTCCTCTATGACAACAGATATCTACAACACCCTGGGAAGTTCAATATGCATTAGTTAGGGACTTATAAGGTAGATTCCATCACAAATGGAGGTGCTATGAAACTGAAAGATCTTGTAGGAAAGAATCTCAGAGGATTGGTGAATGGCAGTCGATTGAAATTGTATCAAGACAGTCAACCTAACAACCTGAGGTAAAAACAGAAAGAGGAGGTATGATTGTACATATTGTATATAGTAGACGTTAGAAGAAAAATACAAAAATCCATAAAAAGAAGAAATATAACAAAAAGACAAAAATATAGGAGAACATTAGAGGTTTTGATGTAATAGATTTTTTAGCATTAAGAGTGCACCGCAGAAAAACCAATGTTGAAGCCACTGCACATTGGAAAACAATTGACATATACAAAAAGTGGAGTGCGCAGAAAAAAGTGAAAAAGTGACAACTGTGAGTGCGAAACAACTGTCAATACACCATCCTGCTATAAAGTTGGAAAAAGGGGGGAAAGGAAGTCAATTTTGTTTTTTTCTAAGGAGCAAATTGAAGAATGAACCCTCAGTGCAAAAGAGTGAGAATTCATGATAGCCATTGGTTTTTTAGAGATTAGTAGTTCAGATTTTAGTTGGATGTCGCCACCGAGAGTTGGAGCGCTGAGCAGGGCTGAGAGAAACATGAGAAGTAGTTCTCGGGTGACATAAACATGGCCACAAGAGATGCCCACAGTTGTGTATGTGGATGAGATGCACACACAAAATTATGAGCCTACTACCATGCATGTGGAGGAGGAATAAAACCCAGCATAGGAGGCCAGGCAGCCTGAGGAGGACATAACCTGACGTGTCCAGGGGAAAAGGGCCGCAACAGGGCGAGTATGCCACCGATTCAATGCAACAAGGCCTAGAGCCATAAGAAGAGCATGAAACAAGAACCATGGCATACCATAGGTTGGGGTGTTGTCCCTGCAATGGAAGAAGAAGGTGTGAGTTGAGAGCAGTGTGCATGGAATATCGTGCACACAAGCGGAATTGGAAATCTTGATGCCAAAAATCCACGAGGGATTGAAGGTTAATGATGAGATGGTGGGAGGAGTAGAAACCATCAAATATTTCAGTCATGATGTAGTTGACGCAGTCAAATTCCCAGATTTGGCACCACAAAACTATATGGAGAGCACGAGAGAGGGCCCATCAGACGCACCACTGTTGGAACATGCGTAGTGGATCCTGGGACTATACAATACATAAATAATGAATTTTTTGGATACACCGCACTTTGGATATGGTACACACATCAATGGATGTGTGAAGCAACTCCTAGAAAGGGTGCATGGAGGAATTTTATGTGTGGATAGGCCAGTGCCTATCAATGTAGACTTGATCACATCTATTACTGGGCTACCCATGGATGGGGAGAAACTAGAGCAATACTTAGAGGAAAAAATGAAAGCAAAATCCATCTCTAACGAAATCAAGGCAAAGTATGGTACGAAGAGAGGTAACAAGGGAATCATGATCAACAATATAAATGATCCTATGAAGAGATTTGTGAAAATGTTGTTAGGATGCAAGTTAATGCATAAATGCATAAAAGAGGAAGTACCAACAGGAGTGGTAGATGCTATAGCACAGTGTGCGAAGGGGAGAAAGATGAGTTGGGCCCCTTATCTACTTAACTCTTTCTTGGAGGATTGCAAGGACACACATGGTTGGGGATCTAAGTTACACTACTTGTGGTTACTCATCCTCATTGCATTGGTAGGATGGAAAGAACCAACATACATTATGTTCCTACAGAGGACGAGAAAGTGTGGCGCAACCTGCTACACGTCGCTTCGAAGCATGAAAGAACCAAAGGAAAAGAAAATAAACAACGACGTATTCACTCTGTACTTGACAGAGATCCAGAACTAGATAGCAGACACATGGAGGATTTCCCCAGAAACTATCCAGAAGTTTGAACAGATAGAAAATTTCCAAGCATCGCGCCATAACATGCAATTATAGGTAAAGACGGATCCAACCAAGGAGTGGCTACAACTGAGATACTACATGAGGATGCAGGACATCCAGATGGAGGTCCAAGAGTGGCCTAAGGAGTGGAAAGTGCCAATGATCCCAAGAACAGAGCCAACAATACAAACTCAGATGCATGGTAGAACAGTCCCCGTGTAATAGATAGGAACAAACGGTGCGAGCGGTAAGAAGAAAAAATCAACACAAGGTCTAGTGGGGACAAGAAAATTAGGACACAAAATAAATCAAAACGTGGTTCTACACGGGATCCATCACACACAGAGTAGGCACCAAGAGGAACAAAAGAACATGTGCCCACATAAGAAGTACAAAAGAAGACACAAGATACAACTATGGAGGAAGAATTGGGGTAGGATACATGCATGTATACACATATTCCAGAGGCATATGAGGCATCAGATGCTGAAAGAAAGAGGACATGGGAGAAAGTCAGTGGATCCAAGAAGAAGGCGAAGGCCCACATAACACCAATGCATACATCACTGACAACAGATGATGTGGAATTGGTAGCCACAACAATCGAAGATCGTCTATTGGAGGTATGGGAGAATTCCGAGAAGCATACGGATTCAATTTTGGAACAAGTACATGAACTAAAAACCACACTGGAGCAATTAATGATAAGGGTAGAGTAGCAAAAGAAAGATAAACCAGCACAAACTAGAGAAGGAACACTTGCTGGAGAGACAATGAAAATCATGACATAGGGGAGTTTAAATTTTATCATAAAACCTAAGATGTTGTTCATCGATGAGGAGACAACAAAGAAGCCCCTGAAGGACATTGAGACACTGGACTTGGAATTTCCCAAGATTCCAACAAAGGCACTGTATAAATTACAGATTAGCATTGCGCAGGAAATTCAGTCCAGGGAAAGGTCTGATGCGACGAACTTACAATTGGCACAGGAAGACAACACCTCATTGAAGGAAGCAGTTAGCCAAGAAGGGAATGCATAGAAGATAACACAACATAAATAAGAGGAGATGGAGAAACAAATAAGTGTATCATTTCAAGCCATCCCAGACAATGCATATTCAGAGGGAGCATATTTGGAAGAGAATATGAGGAAAATAGCGCATGCCTTTGATCAGTACAAGGACCATATTAAGGAGTTATAGGAGTGAAAAATACCCACTAATCCTCTAGAAGTCAGAGTGCAAAGAGAGCAGGACATAACAACATCTGCATATAACATCACGTAGAATATACATAGAATGACAGAGTTGTTGGAGAAAAGTGGCTAGTTGTGGAAACAACTCTTAGAATATGGAGGCCTGTAAGAGATGCAAGGGAAGGAAGACAAATTGCATGCAACAATGACAAATGTAAAGCAATGATAGAAGACAATGTCATTGCTAGAGAAGATCAATACTTCTACAGAAATGAAGAGCCTACAGGCAGAGGAAAAAGTAGTGCAAGCACAGAAAATTGCAAGACATGATCAGTTGGAGCCCCTACAGGAGAAGGCTAAGCAGCTGGTCATGGAGATCGATGCAACAAAGACAAGGGTGGAACATATATGCTTGGAAGGAGGAGAAACATTGAGACCTCCATCCACTGTGCAGATGGTAGAAACCATAAAAAAGAAGAGCAACCAGGATAAGTGTTGGCCCTTGACCAAGTTTGGGAGTTTCTTGGTCATGTTGACCTAGTTTGGGACTTTGAAAGCCTATCGAAGGAGGAGCGCAATTCGAAGCAGAGATCACAGGATCTCGACCCCTTTTTGGGCCCCTTTTTTGGTTTTTTGGAATATGAAACGGGAATGGGATGTCGGCCCATGGGTTTACCCATGCTTATGCCCTTTTGTAATGTATAAATAAGTAGCTAAGTGTTGTAAGAAAAAGACCTAGTAGGTTGGTGTGCTAAGTGCAAAAGGAATGGCTAAGTGTTAGATCTATGTGATCAAAGGATTGCAAGTTCTCTGTGCATATTGTGTGAGACTTGTAGAGCTGAGTGCAAGTCCCTGTGAAAGATAGTAGAAGGCTTTGTGCTATAATGCAAGGAAGAAGGATCTAGTGAGCTGCGTAGATCTTCTGTCCTGTGTGGAGTAAGGGTTTTGAGGCTCTGTGCTTGTAACAGATTGACTGAAGATAATAAAGAAGAAGAGTTGGTGGACGTAGCCCCAGGGTGGGGGTGAACCACGTAAACCCTGTGTGATGTGCTTTGTGCTTTGTCTTGATGTATTTACATACTATATGCGAAATGATATGATATGTTTAGATAGATCTATTCATGCTTGGTGCTTATTATCTTTTAGAATGTTAGATCTGATCTATATATTCATGCTTAGTGCTTTATATGCTCATTATAATCCATTTGTATATGCTAAGTTCTTGAATATCGTAGATTAGTATGAATGTTGCGAAGTTCTGTCTTATAAGAGAAGTGGTTATTGACTGTATATTGAGGAATTAATGGTGCTAAGTTCTCTAGTAAGCTGTATAATCATAGATATGTGTCTCAACTAAGGTTGCAGACAATTTGAGTCCTACAACCACACCTACCTCTACCTCGGGTGAGACTTCATCTACTTCACAGGTGTTTCCAAAAGGGCCAATAGTTAGGGTTTTGTTGGTGCACTGTTGTAGTGTTGAACCCTGGGTCTTCCCCTGTGCCAACAAATGGTTTTGTTGCTGGGACCTGGAATTGTGATTGCTGGGAACTAAGAAAGAAGAAGCTCTATGCAAAGATTCATCCTGAAATTGTGAAATATCTGTGCGTAGATCTGTGCCCTAGTGCACAATATTCTACTTGACTTATAAAGATCTATACTAAAGAAAGAATATTAGATTTGAAAGAAAGATGCCCGATATGAAGAAAAGAAGCTCAGATCTGAAAGAAAGAAGCCCAATCTGAAGAAAAGAAGATAAGATCTGAAAGAAAGAAGCATGATCTGAAGAAAAGAAGATTAGATCTGAAAGAAAGAAGCCCGTTCTGAAGAAAAGAAGATCAGATCTGAAAAAAAGAAGAAAGATCTGAACGCTTTGTGCTCTAAGATAGGTAAAAGTAGAAATTTCTTACTAAAAGAGGTAAGATCTGTAAGCTCTGTACTCTGATAAAGGTAAGGATAGTTAAAAGTTTTAAGATCTAGAAGCTTTGTGCCCTGTAGAAGTAAGATAAGTGGAAATTTTTGTTTCTAGAATATGGACCTAGGTCTGTTTAATAGAGTTTTCCCTATTTTGAAAGCTAGGTCATTAATAGATGAAAGAAGATTTGATATGAATAGATATGATAAGAATAGTGAAAGATATATTATCCCTATGCATAGAAAAGATGTTTGGACTAACAAATGGATGCAGAATCCTAGAAAGAAATTGTTGCAGGTTAGCTCCCATGATTCTAGTGCGCAGTACAAAAGAAGATGGGGATCATTTAAAAGGAAGAGAGGATTAACCCTCTGTTACAGTTGCAGAAGACCGAGACATATGGCTAAGGAATTCCCTGGAAGAAGACCTAGTTGTCTTTGTTGTAAAGCTCTAGACCAGGAAGTATTGGATTGCCCTAGAATGATTTCTGAGCTTGAAAGAATGAATCTGAATCAAGAAAACCCTAAGGTAGATCCAGAACCTATGGACGAACCTCAGAAAGAATCAGAGAAAACATTGCTACAGATGAAAGAAACCCTGAATGACCACCGACCTGTCATCTTATCAAAGATCTTCAAAGAAAAGGAATGCATCGAAGCAAGAATAGGGGACTTCGACATGTGTTCTAGATGAGGAAACACAAGTGAATATCATGATAGAAAGAACTTGGGAAGCTATAGGAAGGCCTGCTACGATCCCTTCACTAGGAGTTATAGGGTTATTAAGAGGAAAGCTGGTAAACTTATGTGGAAGGCTCGCGCAGATACCTATGAACATTAATGGAACTTCGATAAAGGAAGATTTTGAGATTATTAAGTTTATTGAAGACAACGCCTCATTTACCATGCTAATAGGAAAGCCTTGGATTGATAGAGCTCAAGCCAGACGAAAGGAAGAAGAAGAAGCCTTGGGGCAAAAGAAACAAGACTTAAAAGATTTCATGGCTAGAAGGATCACGCACTTGATTGAAGAACAGAAGAGCAGATCGCAGATATTTAATGCTAGAAACCCGGATGTCAAAGCTAAGAGAACGCTAGAGGATCCTCATAAGATTGAATTACATATCCCAGAAAAAGAAGAAGTATTATCCAAGAACCCTAGGAAATAATTTCAACAGCCCGAAGTAACTAAGACCAAAGAAGAAAAGAATCAGAATGAGAAAAGCACTATCGAGACGAAGCTCATTGGAAAGAAGGCTAAAAAGTTAAGAAAGAAAAGGACTAAAACTGAAAATTTACAAGAGGTTCTAGAGGAGACCTTGCAGAAAGAAAAATTGCAGAATTGGATCTTCGTCGAGATATTAGAACAAAAAAATGTGGCAGGGAAGCACATGATCAGGGATATGAATTCCACTTCAGCTGGTTTCTTATCCTCATCGCTTTCATCGCATGGGAGATGCCGGAAGGTGCGACCTTCCCAAAAACCGAGCCATTTGAACCTCTGGCCGTGAAGTTCAGTACACTGTGGTACTCTAGTGACATGAACAAGAAGTGGCAATCAAATGCCATATTCCAAACATATTATAACCAGTTGAAGGTAGCCATACAGGCCATGCCTCACATAACCCCAAACACACTTCACAGGTTTATACCCTTAATGAAATTTAGTGTGAACCACCATTTCATCTATATCACTGCACACGCTCATGAGCATAAACAACAACTACAGTCATACTACAAGTTAACGAAGGATGACTTGGAGGATATTACCAAGGAATGGTCGGTGAACCTCCTTGTTTTAGCGGAGCTCGTAGAGATTTTTGATGTTGACAGCCCCGAAACTACATCGGATACAACCGGACCTAACAAGATAAAGAAGACCAAAGAGGTCCACGATTTAGACAATGCATCTATGAAGACCATGTCCATCTCAATAGAGAAAGGAGGTGATGGAACATAAGTCGAACAAAAGAAAGGTGAGGTTACACGGCCAAGAGATGAGGAGGATCCCTTGAAGAAAAGGAAGGTTTCCCCTCCGAAACCTTCTTCAAGGAAGAAAATGAAAGCAACCAGAACCAAATTCAAGACCACCCTCACCTCAGACGACTTCGACTTCATCGTCGCAACACTGAATGATGCTTCACTAGAGATAGAAGAGAAGCAAGAAGCTAAGAAGAAGGGGATATTTAGTCGGATTAAGGATGATATCCAAGGAGTGCAGTAGGCACTATAGTCCAACCACGTAGTATCCACTGTACCCATGATAATTGGAACACTAGAACTAGGTGATGATCCCACTCAATTACACTAGATCGCTGATACAATTGAAGCTCACCTTCGATGAGCTTAGGGAGAAACAACACAAGCCACCCAGGCTTTAGCACAAGTACAAAAAGACCTTGAGGACCAAAGAAGTGCTATAGAAAAGGAAAAGCTTGCTCTACAAGCGAAATGGGATGAAGAAAAAGAAGAGCTATAGCAAAGAAAAGAACAGTTGCTCGCTGAGCAACTTGAAGTTAAGAAAAGGTTCAATAGATCACTTCGCTCTGTGACAATTGTCGAAATACAGACCGAGAAACAAGTTCCACAATAGGTGGCACAACTGGAAGAGGTAATCCAGAAGCTACAACAACACATCACCGACTTAGAGCTCTGCATAGTACCTGAAACCCCACAGGAGAAGGAACCAAAGAGAAGCAGCTGCCCGTAGCACAGTTGAAAGATTAAAATCTCTTGCCTTGGAGTGAAAAAAACTCAGTAACCGTAGTGCCTAGACCTATGAAAATATCACTGAAAATCCATAATTGCAGACACTGGAGTCACATATCCAAGAAGTGAAGCAGAACACAAATACACTACAGGTGCAGCTGAAGGCCCTGTCAGCTGTCGAAAGGATGAAGAGATCTCAAGAACAACTCACAACTCAACATTAGATCCATATGATTCAAAGAAAAGTGATGGAAGTTACTCAACGATTTCAACCTATGCAAGACAAGGCATGTCTACTATTTATAGAGGCCGAGAGCCAAGGAGCAGAGCTAGAACAATTCATAGAAGGGCCAGTGAACGACGCAATGATCCAGGATTTCACTGAACAAGAGGCCACAACAAAAAATAAGTCGAAACAACTTGAGCCAAGCTCGAGGCGTTCGAGGTAGACCTTCTCAGACCTGAGTGACTTGGGACGAGTCATAGGTGAGTTTTGGGGGCCTGTTGTCCCTTGAAAAAGTTTGGGAGTTTCTTGGTCATGTTGACCTATTTTGGGACTTCGACAACCTATCAAAGTAGGAGTGCAAGTCGAAGTAGAGATCATGGGATCTCGACCCCCTTTTGGGCCCCTTTTTGGGTTTTTAGGAATATGTAACGGGAATGGGATGTTATCCCATGGGTTTACCCATGCTTAGGCCCTTTTGTAATGTATAAATAAGTAGCTAAGTGATGTAAGAAAGAGACCTAGTAGGCTGATGTGCTAAGTGAAAAAGGAATGGCTAAGTGCTAGATCTATGTGATCAAAGGATTGCAAGTGCTCTGTGCATACTGTGTGATACTTGTAGAGCTGAGTGCAAGTCCCTGTGAAAGATAGTAGAAGGCTTTGTGCTATAACGCAAGGAAAAAGGATCTAGCGAGCTGCGTAGATCTTCTGTCATGTGCGGAGTAAGGGTTTTGAGGTTCTGTGCTTGTAACTGATTGACTGAAGGCAATAAAGAAGAAGAGTTGGTGGACGTAGCCCTAAGGTGGGGGTGAAACATGTAAACCCTGTGTGATGTTCTTTGTGCTTTGTCTTGATGTATTTACATACTATATGCAAAACGCTCTGATATGTTTAGATAGATCTATTCATGCTTGGTGCTTATTATATGTTAGAATGTTAGATATGATCTAGATATTCATGCTTAGTGCTTGATATGCTCATTCTGATCCATTTGTATATGATAAGTTCTTGAATACCATAGATTAGTATGAATGCTGTGAAGTTCTGTCTTATAAGCGAAGTGGTTATTGATTGTATATTGAGGAATTAATGGTGCTAAGTTCTCTAGTAAGCTGTATAATCAAAGATCTGTGTCTCAGTTAAGGTTGCAAACACTTGAGTCCTGCAACCACCCCTACATCTACCTCAGGTGAGACTTCATCTGCTTTGCAGGTGTTGCCAAAAGAGCTGGTAGTTAGGGTTTTATTGGTGCGTGGTTGTACGTTGAACCCTGGGTCTGCCCCTGTGCCAACAATAAGGAGCAATTCTAGCAAGCAACATGGATGTATGAAGCACTGACACAAGCAATAAAAGATGCAGGATTCCGTGAGTGACTTAGAGCGAGTCACGATGTCAGTGTTGGGGGCCTGTTGGTGCAGGCCAATTTTGGGTAGAATCAAGGAAGTTTTGAAGGAATCGAAGAAGCATTGAAAAATAGGTGAGAGTGCCAGAAATAGAGGAAACAAAGAGACAAGAACAGAGGAAAACACACACCAAGAAAAGAAGTTACAAAGTGGGAAAATTGTTGCGGAGCAGTTGGAAAGTGGACAAGCGCCGATTTGGAGAACAGCTGGATCGAGGACCAACCATGAATGAGTCAAATGGAAAGTGGACAAACCTAATCCTTTTAGGGTTAGGGTTTTTGTAAGGGATTTGTCCCAGTTTTGTATAAGTAGAATGTATTAGGACCATGAAAGAGAGAGATAGTGTGTATTGTTGAGATTGTAGTAGGTCCTTTGGTTGAGTAAGAGGTATTGTTGAGAGACTGTTGCGATCTTTGGAGATCGCCTGTAATGAAAGAAGATATGTACAGTGCACAACACTAGATTTTTCATGAAGATGAATAAAGATCCCAAGCGACAAATCTTTGTGTATGTAGCCCTAGGGGGGGTGAAACACAATATGTCTGTGTTTTGTGCAAATGTATGCAGTGTTTATAATTGTATTTGATTTAGTAAGTTTATGATGAACATGTTAAATGATAAAGGAAATAACATTGCACACTAGATTAAACTAATGGAATCTGCAGAATAGTTCTAAATAAATGAACATTATAGCTAGTGTTTATATCAGAATATGATATTACAATAGATAAATATTTGTCATTGAACACATGCGGCTATAATGGTTAATGAATTCCTATCATAATAGTTGTGACAATGGTCTGGAATAAGGTCTAATGAGGGTTCGAGGGTTAACAATAAGTAGGTTAAATGCCTCTGAGAGGTACACATCCCATCCCAGGGTTGCAGACATCTGAGTCCTGCGACCACCCATAGAAGCCATCTTGGGTGAGACTGTGCAGTGCACTTTGTGCATTGTGTTACCTTCTGATATCTAGAAGGGCCGATGGTAGAAGGGTATGTTGGTAATATTATAGTTAGAACCTGGGTCAACCCATAAGTAATCCAACACTTTATATACTTCAATAGTTTTTTAAAGTTCTATATTACCTAGTATTAATAATACTGTATACATAATTTAGTACTATGATATTAATATGATTTTTATGGCATTAACCTAGCATTACTAATACTTTTATAATATTATTGTTACCTATTATACTTTAATGTTAATAACCTAATATTGTTATAATACTTTAATATTATAGTATTTTAATATTTATATATACTTTAATAGCTTTTAAGATTCTTCAACCGATGTTAGTAGCTCTCTAGTGTTTCCTGGTTTCTTCTCTTTACTTATTTATTTGCTTGGTCTCCCTCTTCTCCTACCTGACTATTTGTCCCGATGATGGTTCTAATTGGAGATCTGAAAGATTGACAAGCGTTGGGTCTCTTTTTGACATTTACAATTACCTCATTTTCGCCTCTCATATCAACCTTTTTTCCTTAAAATCCTAAGTAATCCATTCATTTTACTCATTGATATACTCTCTTAATCACTTCTTAGTGTACATGAGGTAAAGAACATTTAGCTATGGTTTTTATGGTTTATTAATAGTTAGAATAATTATTAATGTGCTATAATCCTTCTAATTGCCTTGACATGGGAATCTTATTAAGACATGATCTTAAGACAACATCAAAGTCATTCGGTACCAGCGTTCCAAGTCATCTAGTACCAACGTTATAAGTCATCCGGTACCAGTATCAGAACATTCCAAAGCCATCTAGTACTGAACTCTATAGAAATCCGGTACCTGCACCTGCAAATCTGGACTTGATTAACTAAATGGGATATTTTGACAAGACTGAGGGAACGGTTGGTGAACGATATCCTCCATTTTCAGCCTGCATGATATACCTTCATCCTCAACACTTCGTGTCATGAGGATGAAGTAACTTCAATGAAAATAATATTGTATTAAATAGATTGAACATCTTTGTAGATTGGCACATTTAATTCTGAATGATCTCCAATATTGGTTGTATCGGGTTGTTTCTCTTAGAAAGAGGGCCTGAAGGTTTCTGAAGGTAGTACTCAAATCTTGTTATGCTGTCATATTTGCATTATGAACTACATATTTTCTATAAACTCATTTACTGAAGGTTAATATGAAGTGGAATTTGTTGATCTTGTGCGCTCTCTTAGAATCTATCATTCTGTGAGCTCTTTTTAAGCTTCCCTGTTGGTATCGACAAGGGCCCACCAGTCCAACTCAGTGAGCTTATTGTAAGTTATAGTGTAGTTTATATTCTTGTACTCGTTTATTGTGATCTGGTAGTGATCTGTGATTGTCCTGTACCTTCTTGTTCTTCATTCAGTATCTGGTATTATCTTTGCTAATTCAATTTCTTGTTTGATTCAAATACAGTATAGATGTTAAGTGTGAGCAAGGTGCGAATTTTGTTATGATATCGTGAGTGTGATGAGTTTTCTGCACCGGAACAATAAGCATTTCGACTAGCTTCATTTTCAACAATTGGTAAAGTTGAAATAGTGTAGAGATTTCTGAAGTGTGAACGTTTTCTGAATCTGTGTTCTTAGGAAGGGAATCATTCTCTTAGAATTTATTCTAAATTGCAAATTGTGTTAGTACATGAGCAACTCAAGAATCCATCTTTCGTATTACAAGGGCCAACAAATGGAAAGTCTCAATGAGACCTCTGCTCCATGTGTAGAAATGAAGTGATTTTCCAGAATTATCAGATTGTGAGATTGTATTAAATTTCCTTTTGTGCTGCATTAATTGATTTTTAAAGAGTGTGTGAAGAATCAAATGGGGATTTCCTAGTTAAGTGTGTCATTACAGAAAGAAGACATGATTCCATCTTTTGTATTTCATGAGCCAGTAAATGGAAAACCTTGTTTTCTATACTAGTTACTCATGATAGGATATTTAGACACTTAGGAGTTAGTTAATATCTACTTGGTCTAATGTGTCAGTTAGGTAAAAGTGTGTTTCTTAGTGTGTTTCTTTAGTATGCATTTGTAGTTAGGAAATTCAACGGTCACGATATGTTCCCGACATAGAGTGATCCAACAATTCATATTCTCCTTGATGTTAATGACTACATTGATCCGTGGCTTAACATTCGATTCGTCCATGATCTCTATTTAAATAGCATGGAGGGTCATTTTCCGATGATCGATTTTGAGAAAATATCTTGTAAAATCTCTCTGTAATCTTTTTCTTTTTCTTTAATAAACTGCTCCAAGTGGTCGCGTTGGCTGGGGCCGTGGATGTTTCCCCGTAGGGGTTTTACCATGTAAAAACATCGGTGTGTTGATATTTGATATGGTTGTGTGAGTGGTTACTGAAGGTGTTCATCCTCTGTTGGAATACATGTGTTGTAGAACATGGTATCAGAGCCTGTTTGAAGACCCACTCCCGTTGTAGATTGAGATCGTGAAGCCGAGTTACTTCATCTATGGTTTCTTCCATTTTCGTACATTTCTGGGATGAGAGGAATGTTCCATTGCGTCCAGAGCGCTAATTTCAGTCAAGAACATTATTATTTTCACTTGAAAAGGTTTATGTTTACCCAAGATACAACCATTTCAGTCAGATCTGGAGGTATAAAACCTGAATACGCCCTTTTTAAATTTTTGCAGAGTATTATTTTGGTTTATATTGTTTGTTTCCAGGTTTATACTCTTTTATATCTGCATATGCTCTTTACCCCACACCCTGTGTGATTTTAGTAAATCAGAAACATATAGGAAAATGGGCATTTTCCGGGTAAGCTAACCGAGATCTAAACCCTGTTGTCATCGAGAAGAATTTTTTTTTTCTTGTGTGAAAAGAGTTTTTTTGAGCATGCTCTCCAAGGCCGTATTCAACAACAACAACAACAACCCTCCTGCTAAACAATACAATATGTTTTGCTAGCTCACTTGGTTAAAAGTTGGCTTATTATGTAAGAGGTCTTGAGTTCAAGTCTATCTTTTTGTTACTTTTTTTGAAAAAGCTCATGCTCCATTGTAAAGTGTATTTCACTTCAAGTATA
>JZKD02S1889901.1:379618-412728 GCA_000966675.3 Picea glauca
AAATTTACATTTTTTAAAATATTTTTTTATTGTTTAATTGCAGTTGTTTTTCACCATTATGAAGCAAAACCTCGATCCAAACCCAAACCCTAACCATCCACAAAACCCATACACTTAAATTAAGCAATGTCTAGATGAACTTAGAAACTTAATTAGGGAGCTTATGAACATAAGAGAGCCATCCCATATGTCATCAACCACTTCACTTGACACCATTGTTGCTTCCATTAGGCATACTAGTGGCCAATTTTTTGATGTATCCAAATATAGGGCCAGGATGAGAGAGTACTACTCAACTGGAATTAGTAAGAAAGGGGTAAAAAACTTACATATAACCAAAGAGATTATTGTTTAGTTGTTCATTGACCCTAAAACCAACCAACCACTTGATCCGAGAAAGAGACATATTTGCATGGACTAGGGCACATTCCATCATTTAAAAGACCAATGGATGGATTGATGGTTTATGGTATTTGATAAACCTCCTTGTAATAATAGGGAGGTTCCCTTATGTTTTCTTCATGACTTATGGGCCAAGTTCATTCTAGGTCTCCATGTCAATTATTTTGATATTGGTGAGTTCGAGAGGGTTTCTCTTGGATCTACTTAGGGTTGATAAAACACCAGATGTAACCTATTGAGAGGGCTTCCCACTTCTAGGCTTATACCAAACCCCTCCCAACCATCTTATCTCAGAGACAAGAGCTAGGCCCCTAGTACTAACATATTGTCCCTAACATGCAATGTAGTTCAACATAGTGCATCATGGTAACTTCCCTTCCAGAGCCATCATCTAATGATGTTGGACTACCAAGTGTAGGGCCTTTAGGCCATGTTAATTCTAGACCATTCACTACATCTAGCAAGGCTAGCCATTCTAGTTCTAGCCTATTTATTCTGCATAGATGCTCTCATTATGGGAATACTTGTCATGATCTAACAGAGGATCTAGTTCATTGTCAGACTAACCATCGCACCTATGGGAATTGATCTCATGGACTAACCACCACCTTGGGAACATGGGACTAATCGCCCACTCAAGGTGATGTTGCTAGTTTGGAAGTTTACTAATAACTACATGTTTTGGTGTAATGGAAAACCTTAACATGGTATCAGAGCCTTCACCCAGGTTCAATTCCCTCGAGTTACGTCAGAGAGGGGGTGTTGGACTAACCGTCACACTTCTAGGAATTGATCTCCTGGACTAACCACCACCTTGGGAACATGGCACTAACCGCCCACTCAAGGTGATGTTGCTGGTTTGGAATTTTACTAATATATGCGGGTTTTGGTGTAATGGAAAATCTTAACATTTATGATAGTTTATTGGATGAGGTTAGTATAATATATTTTTTTATATTTTCATTATTTATGTGCTTAATTTTTCATTTGAAAATTATTTGGTAAACATAACTTTAAAGTATTTGTAATTGTCTTTTATTTTTTTGGCATGTACAACTCTTGCAAGATGACACACCTCCATCCAAGTGGCAGGGCACCTCTTCTCTTGGACTTGATGTAGTGGTTGTTGTATCATGTTCTATTGGGGCTCCTCACACACAAGTATTTAGATGGTTTTATGTTTTTTTTTCCAAGAATGCTGATTAAAGTTATAAGTGAGACCATAAATTTTTTGAAACTCTAAATTATTGTAACCATAATTTTTTTGAAACTCTATATAAACATTATCAATCTATCATATTTTTTGTTATAGTATAAATCCACACTCTTATATTTTGTTTCTATTTGATACTTAATTATGATACATTGTTACAAATCAGAGGTATGCTTCATATGACATGCATTCTCTATCTTTCTTTGTCCCTATAAATGACTGGGGGGCTTATGGTTTTGTGAATAGAAGTATATTTTTGAAGAAAATATATCAATAATGGTTCACTTTGTGAGCCAATGTATTCATCTTATGACCATAATTTACTAATTTAGAACAACTCCTTGCAATATCTCAAAGGGGTATGCAAAAGTTTTTTTGTTGGTATGGAACTATGAACTTGGGTTGGGCGTCATTTAGGTTAAGATTAATCATTCTATCTTCATAGTGGAAATATATATTGTTACGAGGAAAATCTCTCTTTGGCTAGGGGTAAACCACAATAGACAGAGCGACACCCAAAAATCAACTCTAATATCAAGTATGCTATACAAATGAAATGCTAACAAGACAAGGCTAAGAGCCTACCTCGTCTGGATGTTCGAAGAAGACCATCGTTGAGAAAACGACCCAAAGATTTATAACTGCAACTTGTCCTCAACAACCAAGATACGCAAGCATATGGTGATAATATATAATGTCAGAATATAAATTAACGTAATCCATCAATATACATGACAAATACGTCCATGGAATAATAATTCAAATATTTGCAAGATATCAATTGGACGAGAGAGTATTTCTATTAAAATAATCAACATAAGTACATAGGTGGCAAAATTCTGTAACGAAACATATCAGAACAGAGAAACTAAGTCCCTCCAGCTGGGCCTCCACCACTTCAATCCTCCACAAAGGAAAGCTCATATATAGGAGTCAATGAGGTTCTCCATCACAAAGAAGGAAGAGCTTGGGGGATGAACACAAGAAGTTTAGACTTTCAAGGACAAAGGGATGCAAACTCGATATGAAGTGAAATTTCTCGAGAGTGTCTTTTCTCTCAAAGTTGAATTGTCGAATTCTCCTCAAGGCTTGGATATGGCTCAATTTATAGCCTCCAAATGGAACTGAAAGGGTGAGTCAGAGCATTTCCAGTATATGGAAGCTCAAGGATCACATATCTCGTGACATGGCATGTAAACCCAACATACTTTTTAATTTTTGAGCACCAAACCCATTGTATGCGGGTTGTATTGGAGAAACCTGCATATACACTTGTCGTATAACTGATAGGGCACATATATGTGTAAAAATGTGCATTTTTGGCTCTAGAATGAACAAAAAGGGGACTTCAAGTCTACAGAGGGAAATGGAAGGTCATCCAAGCAAGTTGCATGGAGTGAGGCAAAATTTGTTGTAACAGATGCCCCCTAATGTGTGCTAGTGGGGAAAACCCCCATATTATTATACCACGGTCAAAGTATAGACAAATCTATGATCTCCCTTAAAATACAATCTCATTCCTAAACTACCCAAAACACTCCAAATGGGTGAAAAAAAGTGATAAAAGAGTAGGTCAGAAGTAGTACCTTTGGTCCAAACGTTTGATGTTGACCTCCTCTAGCTTTGTAGCTCCCCAGGATACAAGTCTCCTCCCAAAGCTGACCTGCAAGATTACTTAGGCAAACAACGCTACAAATATTCTATTTCTACTCATCAATTAGGGTTATATATAAATTATCATGTATAAATCAAATAAAACACATAAAGATATCATTTGGGACAAAAAACAAGATTCTTTTATTCAATAAAAAAATATTGAATGATTACAACCTTTGAAGGTCGACACTCCACGAACTTGGTACGTGTTCCTCTTAATGTTTCTCCAAGTGCGCTTATCCCAATGCTTTCTCTCACAATCAACTGATCACTTCAAGGGAAGGGAATGGATTGTATAGGAGAAAAGGCTAGAGAGGGAATGTTGAGGCAAAAACTCATAAGGGTTGCAAATACTTGGGCAAGGAGGGAAAGAGATTTGGGTAGAATTTCATCGTTTTAATACTTGATGATGGAATGATATCCCAAGACCTCCTTTTATATGAAAAAAGGATGGTTATTCGGTTTGGGGATAGGCTACAACCAGTAAAATGGTTGGGAAACCTCCAATAGCCTGCAAATTTCACCGAACTCCTTGCAACTTTTTATTTTTCACAACTTTTGGAGATAAATGTGGGTTGTTTAGTATGCAACTAGCATATGTATGTGAGATGTCTAGTATTCAACTCATGTATGTACTCAGGCAGTGTTAGGGACCTAACCCCTCACGTAGGTAGAACAATATATTCATATGCAATAAAGGTCAATATTAATAAGGCCTTGCAATAAGGTAGAATAAGTCAAATGTAAGAAGACCTAATAGAAGCTTTCACTTCTAGAAGGATCTTCCTCTAGATGGTTCTTTTGAAAGAAATATTTAGTATAAATAGGAGTCGAGGGTATGCAAACCCTAGCTTGGATATTATTGTAATAGAGCTTTGCTCGACTGGAGGTTTCCCCCTCGAAGAGGCAACTGAACATTGCTCTCAGAATCAAAGTGCTCTTTCTAGTGTTATTCTGATATCATTTTAGTGTTATTGTGGTGTTGTTTTGGTTATATTGTTGTTTATATGCCATTTCTAGCATTTTATTTCTGTTCTGCATACTTTGTATATCTGGAATATTACAAGTGGTATTATAGCACTTTCCTCGGAAGAAACTTGTGGGTTAACTTTTTTTCAGGGTAGAGATGTATTCCGACGTCTTTAAGCTATAGAGATCTGTAGTTACGCGCATAAACCTGCGGTTAAGGGATTCATACACGTAGGAAATACAAGTGGTACTTAAGTGCACATTTTTTGGCCACCCTTGTAACCCCTGTTAGTACCCCTTCGAGTGGTAGTGCATCAGACAACACTTGTATGTAGATCGACCTAGATTTCCTTAAGCCCTCTTTAGATAAACCGATCGACTGCCTGACTGCTATAGTGTCACCGAGAACAACATTCGGGAAGATACTCTCTAGTACCTAGGTAGTCAGGTAGTACGGCTAAGGGCACGATCTAGCCTCCTTAGTTGGTGCCCTGAGATATTGGGCCGAGTAATACTGTTGGACCTTGCACGTATATCAGAGAGCTATAGCATAGGGAAAACCCTTGTCTGTAGAACCCTTGAATACCCAACCCTTGGGGACGGAAACAAAACATAAAACAAACAAGATCTATTGCCGCACAACTGTGTTTGAGTTTCCAAATCACTACACATTTCTTCTTGGTTAAGAATTTGGGCATTTCATCATTGCAGTATTCTTCAAACCATAGTACAACTTTGTAGGTGTAAAAAAAATAAAAAAATCTGGAAATTTTTGCACCATTATTTGAGACCTATTCCATTGGATTTGTCTCTTTTCCCTTATCACATTCATACCTATCATTTTTCAGAAATTTTTTTGACCCCACCTGCCCCTTTTCGATTCCCTCGTCATCATGACCCATACTCGTAGCCAAGACTTGGAAGCTTGCTTCAATACCTTGCAATCTAATTTCACAGAGACCCAACAAGAAGTGAGACAACTCAGTGCCAATATTTCCACCATCAATCAAAACATGCATTTCTCCATCGCCGCATCAATCATCAAACTCAAAGAAGACCTCAAACAAGACATGACTACCCAGCTTGAATCTGTCATTTCGATGATTTGTACCAAGCTGCATATCCCTGCAGATTCCCCTTTATTTGACCCACCTTTGCATATCGAAGCTGAAACTTCCTCTCATTCCCATAATTTTCATCCCCATCAATTTCAATGTGACCTACGCCTTCCGCGGGTGGATGTGACTAAATTTGATGGTTCAGATCCCACTGGTTGGGTAACTCAAATGGGACATTATTTCTCTTTGTACAACATTACAAATGATTTGGCCAAACTATGGTATGGTGTTCTCCATCTAGATCAAGAACGTTGGCAATGGTGGCAATAGAGAAAAACTTCCTGTCAAGGGTATGTTGCTTGGACACACTTTGTGGCAGAGATTTATGAATGCTTTGACACTGACACCAACCATTTAGGCCGTTTGAAAAAGTTGAAACAATCTAGAACAGTGGAAGACTTTATAGATGCTTTTGAGTGACTGGATTTTCGTACAGAGGGCATGTATGATGATTTTTTCCAATAATGTTTTATCAGTGGCCTCAAGGATGAGATTCGTGCCCATGCCCTCATGCCTCGGCCTTAGATTTGGGTGGAGGATACTAAAAGAGCTAAGGAAGCACAACAGGTTGTCTCTTCTCAAAACAGAAAACCCTCCTTTATTCCTCGCACTAAACTAGTAAATCCCACTACTCCTTCTGCTCCACTAAAGATCCAAAAATTGACCAAGGTTGAAATGGTTGAACGCCAACTCAAAGGCCTTTGTTATAATTGTTATGACAAATATTTTCCGGGCTACAAGTGTAAGGAACAAAATATTTTTATGGCCATCTCGGAGGATATTTCAGAAGAGGATGTTGAAACTCCCCTTGTGTCTGAGTCACCTGGACCCACTGACATAACCCCTCCCTCAGACCCTCCCGAATTAGAACTGGTCATTTCCCTAAATTCTCTCACTAGCTTCTCTGCTCCCCAAACCCTCAAGATAATTGGTGACATCAAGCATAGGAAGGTCATCATTCTTGTTGATAGTGGAAGCACCGATAATTTTATTCATTGCCGCATTGCCCAAGAAACTGATTGCTATATCTATGTAGTCAATAATTTCCAAATCATGATTGCCAATGGAGGCTCCATGAAATGTGGAGGGCATTGTGAAAATGTGCATCTCCAAATTGGTGACTACCACCTAAAATCTCATACGTTTGCTATCGACATGGGCGGTTGTGACATTGTGTTGGGTGCAGACTGACTAAGGACTTGGGGTCCTATTCTCATGGATTTTAAGGAATTAACCATGCAATTCGAACAGGAGGGCCAACAATATAAGTTCCAAGGAATCACCGCTGGTTCACCTGAGATCATTAGTTCCCATTGCATGGAAAAGCTGCTCAAAAAAGGTCATTCTGGCGTTATTTCCCAACTCCATGCCATACAAGCAACTGAGACACCCTCTATGCCACAAGACCTCCAATCCATCCTCTCTAAACATCAAGTGGTATTTTCCACTCCCCAGGGACTCCCTCCTTCTCGTGGTGTTCATGATCATTCCATTCCCCTTGTACCGAGAATCCTTCCTCCCAATATTCGTCCCTATCGTCACCCCTTTTTCCAAAAAAATGAAATTGAGAAAATGGTTCAAGAATTGCTTAACACAAGCATTATCCACCCTAGTATGAGCCCCTACTCTTCTCCTGTGGTCATGGTCCTGAAGAAATAAGGTTCTTGGTGCATGTGTCCTGACTTCCGCGCCCTCAACAAACTCACCATTAAAGACAAATTTCCCATTCCTGTCATTGATGACCTCTTGGATGAATTGAGTGGAGCCTAGTTATTTACTAAACTTGATCTTTTCTTTGGATACCACCAGATTCGTATGAAAGAGGCAGACATTCATAAGACTTCCTTTATAACTCATGAGGGCCAATATGAGTTTTTGGTCATGCCCTTTGGCTTGTGTAATTCCCCCTCCACCTTCTAAAGCTTCATGAATCATGTCTTCCATCCTTTTCTCCGTCATTTTGTCTTAGTTTTATTTGATGATATCCTCATCTATAGAAAAACCTGGACATACCATCTTGCTCATGTGGATCGTGTTCTCCATCTACTCTCTCAGCACCAACTTTTCCTGAAACAATCTAAATGTGCTTTTGGCGCCTCAGAAGTCAAGTACTTGGGTCATCATGTTGGAAAGGACGACGTCAGGGTGGATCCTACAAATATTGAAGCTATGAAAGAATGGCCTCACCCAAATACTCTCAAAATATTGCGTGGATTTCTAGGCTTAACAGGTTATTATAGCAAGTTTGATAAGAATTATGGAAAGATTGCGACGCCTCTCACTGCAGTCCTTAAAAACAATTCTTTCACTTGGAATCCAACAACTACTCAGGCTTTTCAAACCTTGAATATGGCCATGTGCACCACTCCAGTCCTGGCCCTTCCTAATTTCACAAAGACCTTTGTCTTGGAATGTGATGCTTCAGGGAAAGGAATTGGCGTCATCCTTATGCAAGAGGGTCGACCTTTGGCCTTTACCAACAAACAACTTTCTGAACGAAATTTAGGAAAATCAATCTATGAGAAGGAAATGTTGGCTATTCTGCATGTCATTGATCTGTGGTACCCTTATCTATTGGAGCAATGCTTCCAAATTAAGACAGATCATCAAATCCTCAAGTATTTTCTAGAACAATGCATTTCCTCCCTAAAGCAACAAAAATGGGTGACTAAGATCTTTGGATATGATTATGAGATCATTTAAAAGAAAGGAAAAGACAATGTGGTTGCGGATTCACTTTCTTGAAAATATGAAGATGAAGGATCCCTTTTTTCTCTCTCCTTCATTGTACCAGATTGGCTCCAAGCCATTCACCAGGAATGGCTACACGATCCCAAAAGTTCGCATCTGATACAACAATTGTATTCCAATTCTCCAGTTTCCACAGGGTACTCTTGGCTCCATGATGAGCTTCGATACAAAGGCCATTTGTATTTAAGTAAATAGTCAAAACTTAAATCCATGGTACTTTCTAAGCTTCATGCTACACCCATAGCTGGGCACTCTGGGTTTACCAAAACCTATGATAGGGTCAAATGTTATTTTTTTTGGGATGATATGAAACAAGATGTTCGTAATTTTGTAGCTGAATGTGATGTGTGTCAATGCAACAAGGGTGAAACGTTCAAATCTCCTGGCACACTACAACCGCTTATGATTCCACCTACTATTTGAAGGGATATCTCTATGGATTTTCTTACAGGCTTACCTAAATTGGGAAATAAATCAGTCATCGTGGAGGTAGTTGATCGCCTTTCCAAGTATGCTCATTTTTGTGCTCTTCAAAACCCATTCAAAGCATCCACTGTGGCTCAAATTTTCATGGATCAGGTCTTCAGTCTTCATGGCATGCCTCATTCTATTGTTTCTGATCGCGACCCAACTTTCACCAACAATTTTTGGCAAGAATTGTTCAAGCTACAAGGCACCCAATTGCATCTCAGCACAATTTATTATCCCCAGACTGATGGTCAAAGTGAAGTTGTCAACAAGTGTTTGGAAACATATTTGAGGTGTTTTGCATCGGAAAAGAAAAATTAGTGGGCTCAATGGTTACCCCTAGCTGAATGGTGGTACAACACTTCATACCATACAACTACCCGCATGACTCCTTTTGAAGCAGTATATGGACAAAATCCACCTTCAATTCTCTCATATTTACTAGGTGTATCGAAGGTCCAGGTGGTTTATCAAATGCTTACAGTTCGAGAGGATATTCTCCATACCCTCAAAGATAATTTGGTCATGGCCCAGAATCGCATGAGGCAACAAGCAGATCAAGGTCGCTCTGAACGTTAATTTGTAGAAGGGGATCAAGTGTTTCTTCGACTGCAACCTTACAAGCAAACTTCCCTCAAGGACGACCATTGTCAGAAGATGGCGCCCAAATTTTATGGTCCTTATACCGTTCTCAAGCATGTGGGACATATGGCGTATCAGTTAGATTTGCCTAGCCATTCTAAGCTACATCCTGTTTTTCATGTTTCATGCTTAAAGAAGGTGATTGGAACTAAGTGCCAAACTCAAACCAACCTTCCTGAGTTGGATGAAGAAGGATCCATTTGGCTACAACCACACACAGTTTTGGACTAGTGTGAATATCGCCTACATCAACAAACCATCAAGGAAGTATTAGTCCAGTGGAAAGATACAACTCCAGCAGATGCCACTTAGGAACCAGCTACCATTCTGCAGCAATTTCCACATATCAAGACTTGAGGAAAAGGATGTTTTTAAGGGGGAGGACATGTTAGGGACCTAACCCCTCACATAGGTACAACAACATATTCAGATGTAATAAAGGTCAATATTAATAAGGCCTTGAAATAAGCTAAAATAAGCCGAATGTAAGAAGACCTAATAGAAGCTTCCACTTCTAGAAGGATCTTCCTCTAGATGGTTCTTTTGATAGAAATATTTAGTATAAATAGGAGTTGAGGGTATGAGAACCCTAGCTTGGATATTATTGTAATAGAGCTCTGCTCGATTGGAGGTTTCCCCCTCGAAGAGGCAAGTGAACATTGCTCTCAGAATCAAAGTGTTATTTCTGGTGTTATTCTGATATAATTTCAGTATTATTGTGGTGTTGTTCTGGTTATATTGTTGTTTATCTTCCATTTCTATCATTTTATTTCTGTTTTGCATACTTTTTATATCTGGAATATTACAGGTAGTAGTGCAACAAGATGCATGCATGCTCCAAAAAATGGTTTTTTAAGAGAGAGTCTCAACAGTAATTTGGAAAATTGTGCAAGTGAAAAGGCCAATTCCATGTACACATGAGTAGGGAATTTTAGGGCTATAACATATTCTCCCTAATGTGTGAGGTCAGAAGAGAATATGATGGCCCAAATACATTACAATATCTTCACCAACACAGAGTGGAGTGAGCCCGGGACCAGAGTTCAGGAGGTGCCATCTACAAAACAACAATAATCTCTTCGAGGTAGGCATACCCATGCTTAGGATGAACTAATCATCTTTTCCAATCAAATACACTATAGATCCATGTCATATATACATGTCTATATAAAGTGTAGCCGCGAGCAATACACAACAGATCTACATCTCAAAATCATTTGAAGATATACAAGTGCAATATATGATGCATCTTCAAGAAGTATTGATGCTTGCGGCTGGAAATGAGTACTTCATAGCTCGAGAAACAACTTCAATATCTTCAAACTCAGGTAGGAGTACAATGGGAGTGTAAGACTCACTACCCTAAGGTCCCGATGATCAGGCATAGAACTTCATTGACTTCGAATTCGAACTTGATTCGACTCTCAGGATGGATGAATCATGAAAGTCAAGAGACAAACTGCAGAATGACCAACTCAGGTTGGATAAGACATCCCTTGGACAAAAGCATGAAAGATGATCAAACTTAGGTAGCATAATATTGACATAAGTCTATGATGCAGGAGGCACCGTAAACTCTCCATATGTTTGGAAGAGTAACCAAATAGAGGAGAACACAACTCTATGTAGCGATAAAAACTTCCTAAGGTTATACTAGATCCCAATGATTGATGAAAAAATGGAAGGATGTGCTTTGTCCAAGGGAAACTATCTTGCTGCTGAAAAAAGAATTGATATTTCCCATCCCCTCTTTTTGGAATATTTGATTTTATTTGTCTTTTTCAAATTTTTAACGATCTTGAAAAAGAATAAAAGAATGCTACGTTACAAAGGAGGAATGAGTGTCACAGGCAAGCAAACTAGTTCCAAGCGTCTGGAACATACTGATGCTCAAGGCAAGGAGACATGTGCAGGAAAAGGACACTTGGTGAAAATTCCTCCATGGGTCAAGGTTTCAAATCGCAGAGGGAAAAAATGTTGCAAGGCTTGCGTATAAGAAATGCTTTAAAGGTTCATTTGAGAGAAACATGTAGTCGGCATTAGGACAAATATGAAAGGGTGAGACATGCAATGCGATGAAACATGACACAACAAGATGCCTTCAATGTAAATTTTACGATCCCAAAGAAGGTAAGCTCGGTAGTTTTTCACATTTAGAGAGTCTGAAAAATGCCAAAAGAAGACTCCAGGGAGTACCTTTTTCATAATTAATCCAATTGGCTCGAAAAAGGGTTAAAATTGCACCGAAAGGATGTCTCTTCAAAACCATTTTAACGAGTGTGACAAAGAAAATATCACTTGGCTATGTTTTCAATTTTAAGGAGTCCGAAGAGAGCTTAACTATGGACTCAAAACCTTTTTCTAGGTGTAGTCTCCTTAGTCCAAAAAAGTATAAAATATAACTGAGGAGAACTCTCCCGAGGCATACCTTTTTTCTGAATAATCCACTGGCTGGAAAAAGGGGTAAACTCATGCCAAATATATGCTCTTCTGAACCAATTTAACGAGTGTGAAGGAACAAAGTCACTCGACTATCTTTTCATATTTAGGGAGTCTGAAAAGAGATTAACTATGGACTCCAGGGGGGTTCCTTTTTCGTAAGTAATCTCCAAGGCCTGAAAAAGAGATAAACCAAAACCAAGGAGAATGTTCCTTTTTCAAAAATTTAGTCCCTCGGGCTCGAAAAAGGGTTAAACTTACACCTGAGAATACTCTTCTAGCGAACTGAAGTTCCTAGAGCATACCTTTATTTGTAAAATTATCCATCCATACCGAAAAAGGGGTAAAATACCACTGGACAAATGTGCCTTCAAATTTGAGTTTGGCGAGAATGAAGGGCAATAAGATCGCTCAACAATCTTTTCATTTTTAGAGAGTCTGAAAAGGGATTAAAGAAGACTCCAAGGGGGCTTCTTTTCTCAAGTAATCTAGACGAGACCGAAAAGAATAAATGAACTCTTGCAAGATGTTGTTTTCAAAGTTTTAACGAGCTTGAAAGACAACAAACCATGCTCTAGGGGAGTTGTTATAGCCATAAATTTCTCTACACATGCATACCTGGCCTTTGGCCGTCTTACTTGCATTTTTTTCCAAGCCATCACTGAGTTGCTCTTCTAAAAATCCCATTTTTTGAAGATGTATGCGCCTTGCACCACTATTTTCCACGTACATATGCTTGCTACACCACTACAACCCGCACACGTACACATGCTGCACCACTACAACCCACGTATACTTGCAAAAGTTGCAAGGAATTCATTGAGATTACGGGCTATTGGGTAGTTTCCCAACTAATCCATCGCCTATATCCCATCACCCAACCGAATAACCATCCTTTTCCCATATAAAAGGAGGTGTTGGGGTCTCATTTTACATCTAGACATAAGAACAATGAAACTCTTCCTATTTCACATCCCCTCCTTGCCCCAAGTAATTGCAGCCCTTTTGTGAGAATTTCCCCTGCATTTCCCAATTAGCCCTTCTTCCTCCATCAGAAACCCATTCACTTCCCAAGAAGAGATCCGAAGGTTGAGAGGAGAAGTGAGACATAGGTGCACTTGGAGCTTGGTGAAGAGGAGCCTGAACCAGGTTCGTGGAGTAGTAGCCAGCTTTGGCTGTAAAAGGTATAACCATTGAATTATCAATAAAATAAGTACTTTTTATGTCCTAAATCATGGTGCATTGAATGTCTTTAATGGTTTATTTTTTGATATTCTAACATCTAACCCTTATTTGTATATGAATTGCATGCTTGTAGCTTTCTGTTTGTCTGTCTTTGAATGTAGGCCAACCTTGGGAGGAGGCGTGCATTCAACAAAGCTTTCAAGCTCGAGAGGATCATCACTAGACATGGAGTAGAGGTATAGTTACCTGATCCTTCTCATCTTTGATTTTCTTGTATGAGTCTTAGGTATGTTTGGGGTATTTAGAGAAGTAGTTGAATTTTAGACGGTTGTGATTTGCCTACATTCTGAACCCTAGTGTAGTCTTAAGGGGGGTTTTTCCTGCTAGTAGAACTAGTGATCATACTAGGGAAGCCTCTAGGGTTTTAGGGTTTTTTTTGGGTGTCTAATTGGTTTTTGTACCTTTCGAGTTTCTGTTGAGTCTGCTAAGTTTTTTAAGGGGTCTGGTCACCTTTTGGTGCCATACCAGTTCTCCCTTCCATGTCAGTCAGTCTGTTTTATTTCTTTTTTGAAGAAGTACAAAGGTGTACGCACCCTGCTGTGGGTCAACACGTGTACATACACACCTTGAT
The DNA here is from genome assembly GCA_000966675.3 of Picea glauca. Taxonomy (NCBI): domain Eukaryota; kingdom Viridiplantae; phylum Streptophyta; class Pinopsida; order Pinales; family Pinaceae; genus Picea; species Picea glauca. The sequence continues at coordinate 393,093 of JZKD02S1889901.1, forward strand.
TTATAGACAACCCGCGTACATACGCAAGATGCTTAAGCATCAGTAGCATACATGGTTCAAGAGAATATTGTTTTTAAGAAGATACAATCAACCTCTTCTCTGATTGAGGTTTTACTTCTCAGGGTTTCTTGAGAGAGTTCAGTGTCTCTGTTTTTACAGTCATAGCTTGGGTTAGATGTCAGTTTGCTTGTCTTTTTGAATATTTCTTGTGTTTACTTTTGAAAGGGTTTTAGGTGAGTATTTGAGTTTGTTGATCATCCTGTATGGTGTCTTTAGTGACTCCCTGCGATCCACAGTGGGCCAAAGGTTAGTTTCAGTATTGTCTTGTTTTTCTTTCCCCCCTTTCATTTGCTTTAAAGAAAAGAGAAAACAAAGATTTATTTCAAGTTTTTCCTGTTTAAAGCATTTCCAAAAAAGAAACATATTTTTCATTCTTAGTTTGGTAAAGTAGTTATGGTTAGTTACTTTACTTGAAAGGAAAAATAGTTCATTTTTTAAGTTCTTTACCGATTTCTTAGAACTTAAGTAGATCGTAGTCGAGCAAAATTTCGTTTTAGGTCTTCTTTTTAAATATCTTGAAAAGAGTTGGTTATGAAAAAGTTGGTTACAAAGAGTTAGTTGAAAATCTTTATTTTTCACTAGATGTAATTTTTCTTTCATATTTTCGTCTTTTTCTCCTCTTTTAATCTCTCATAAACATCACTAGTTTCACTGCCATATCCTTTGAGTTAAAACAAGTCATTTAAAACGAACGCTAAATTTAAAATTAACTAGACTTTTATGTTTGTAGGGTCAATCAACTAGTTTAGGGTTAGAGTCTTGAATTAGGTTGGAGAGGAAACTCTTCAAGGATTTTAAACAAACATCAGAATCAAAGCTAGGGAGTGTTAAATTCTAATGATGTGAAAGTTATCTGGGACCCCTCTCTAACACAGGGGATAAACACGACGTCACGTGAGGAAAGGCAACGGAGATAACCCCTCCAAATATGAACTAAATGTTGTGGGGAATGCATATTGAGGATCTGTCATGGGATACTATAAAGCTTCACAGACCTCAAATTTGTTCGAGATCCTCAGTAGTCTTCCAGACCACTTTCTTTTGATACCCTCAGTAGGTTTCAGACTTTTTATCCTGCTCATTATGGTCCACCCGACTATTGACTGTACCCTCCTGGTGACTGTTTGCGAGCTGGCAACTTAGTTTCCTTTATCCTAGGGACTTACATAGGTGACTGCGGGGGTATACCACGGTACCTAGCGTAGACGTCAGGTCACAGTTCACAGAGTTTACCCAGAGGGTGATTCCATGTTCGAGTTTCACTTACACCAGTAAGTTTATCTAGTGTTGGCTGGCGTAACTATTCTTCTAGCTAGATAGTGGTTTGCTTAGTTTATCTTATAGGAATTTTTCTAGTGTGTCCTTGGTTTTAAACATTAGTTAAAGCCTTACTGTGTCATTGATATTTTCACAAGGTGGAATATCAAGAGCTCTGCCAATCGTGAAGGCTTTAGGGCCTACCATTGGTTGCATTAGAGCCACCACTGCCACCGTTATGACGAAGACTTGACCAGAAAGGGTCATTCGAAGCGACCATGCCACAAGAAATTGTGTCCAAGCCAGCTCTGAGAGGAGATTACTCGAATCCTGAGGAACCTACTATTTCTAACCTTGGAGCAGAAGCTCTCGAGCCAACCAACCCTTCGATCACTGACTTGTCGATGCCAATCTTGGTACAAGTTGTCCCTCCGAGGGTAACACCTTACGAGTGTCAGATAATCTTACAAGCAACTATGGAAGAAAATGCTGCTACTTTGTTTGGGAGTCCTCACACTCCCTTAACGACTGCTACCATAGGGGGTATTCCACCTCCTAACCCACCTTCGTCAGTCTGGACCACAATGGTCTTGACCCCCTCTACTTTGGGTAGTGGTCCGATACCATCATTGATGATGACCACTGCTCCATTTACACAGATTGCGACGGGACCTCCATTTTCATATAGGATGCCTGACTTCGACACGAAATCCGTCCTTACCTACTTCACATTATAGACCATGGGTCTGGGGGAAGGGATCTCCAATGGTCCCTTGCAAGGGTCTATTGGGGGCACTTTAGTCTCCTATAATGAAATCCATTACGATGGGGGTCACATACCTCCTTCACCCCCCTCGCTTGGTAATACTTTCCAACCACCTATCGGGCCTTGTGATAACGATAACTACAATTTGTTTTGAGTAGGCATTTTAGGACCTTCATCATACAATACGCCCATGGCATCCATGTCATTCTCTTTGTTTGGTTCGTTTGGTAATAAAAAATTTTCTTCGGCTTCCGTCTCAGTTAGGGGCAACCCCATTTTTGGACAATAGAATCCTGTGCAGGGTACTATTCCTACACAGGGGGCAAGTGCAGGAGTTTTATCCTCACAAGGACTTTGGAATCCATGGCAGGGATCAGTTCCCTCACAAGGGATGATGACTAGAGGCAACCCATTCCATGGTCAATGGAACCCCGGGCAAGGCTCAGTACTTATTCCCATCAGATCGGCTAGGGGAAACCCCTTCTATAATCTTTGGAACACAACGCAGGGATAAATCCCTGCCCAACTTGCATCGTCAAATTACAGGAATCAGCTGATGATATCTGAACAAACGCAAGTTTCGTACACTGGTCAAGGCCATAGTGTCTACCAAATCCCTGGCCAACAACCCAAATTTTCCTGGCAACCTGGTGCTAGTCAAAATCTAGGACCCCTTTTTTCTGTACGTAATACCCAACATAAATTACCATTTCTAGCAATGCTACACTTGGAAGAATTGTAAAGGTTTCTTAATGATGCAATTTTTCATGATCTGCATTGGCCTCCCATGCCAACTAAGTTGCCCTCTAACATTCCAAAGTTCGAGGGCTAGCCTGGTGAAGATCCAGGTGATCACGTGACAACTTTCCACCTATGGTGCTCATCAAACTCACTGCGAGATGGCTATGTACAATTGCCCCTGTTTCAACGCACTCTTATCGAGGGTGCCGTGAAATGGTACATCGAATTTGACCTCTCAAGATATTCTTAGTTTGGTGACTTGGAGATGGTCTTCCTAAACCATTTCCAACTACCTGTGAGATACGATGCTGGCATTGAATTGCTGGCCAACTTCGAGCAGACTAAGGCCGATCATATATCGGATCTCATCCAAGAATGGTGGCATCAGAAGAGTTTGATTAAGGTACAGGTCCCACCGGCTTTCCTGCTGGAGTGGTTCCTGAAGTCTTTGGTACCATAATTATCCAAGGACGTTGCAACTTCAAGAGTGTTTTCAGAGGAGGAGGCAATAATGAGAGCACAACATCTCGAACTGATATACTCTCAGTCTGGATTACTCTATGATATTTTTCCAAATGTGCCACAGTCCATCTTAGACAAGGCCAGACAAAAATCTGGACCACATGCCGATGGTATAGTTGGTTCAGTACAAGGAAATCCCACCGATTTGTTTTCGAGCTAATTGCAAAAATTTTCGATACAATAGACGACGACCAACAAGACCTCCGGTTCGGTTGTTCCCCCTACCCAAACATCGAATGTACACAGTGTGCAGTCAACGAACCCGAAGGCCAACCAACAGCCTGAAGGAAAGAAAAAACAATGAAATAAGAAGGGTAAAGGGGATACAAAACTTAATAAAAATGCTGGCGGGGGAAATGCAGAGAAGAGAAATTCGAAGTATCCATGTAACCTTTGCACGGAGGACCATCTGACTCACTTGTGCCCTCAACTTTTAGAGGCCCAAAATGTATTGGCGCAACAACAACCTGTTGTGTTGATGAACCCATTTCCACATGGAAAAAACATGACTCAAGCCTCTACTTCTTCGAGCGCTGATGGGGGTAGTCAGGGACCCCCTCACATCTACCTTGGTCATGAATGTTTACATGATGAAAGGTGATTCTTATATAGAAACATGGGCACATGATTACGACATACCACAATCTTCCAAAAAGGGTAAAGAATCCACAAACCCACCTGTTCCTCTCCAGATTGAAAGGACAATGGGTGAAACAATGACATGCATCCCAAAAGTGACGTTCAAGAAAGCTTCTCATAATCTGAACGCAAGGGCTTCCCTTCGCACAATGTCCACTTTGGAGGTCCTCCAGAGATGCTCTTTGCAGAGAAAGGCTCTGTTATTTGCTTTGGGATCCACAGAGACTTGTAATTCAAGAATGATCGTTCTTGATATGACCGAATTGAAATCTCATCTCCCTTACCATGTTGCATTTCAGATAGTGGTGGCTCACCACATGAAATATTTTACCCAGAATATTTTTTGTACGGTGGTTGATGAGGGTGCCTCGACTTGCGTGATGTCGTTAGCATGTTGGAAGGCCATTGGCCAGCCTGTTTTGTCTCTTTCACCTACTTTGCTTACTTCTTTCAACGGTCATTCATTCAGACCACATGGAATCATTCCTTCTTTCCTCATATAGTTAGGAGGGAATACCCTGTGCATCGAAGCTGAAGTGGTCAATGCGCCTCTTGACTACAAACTCCTGTTAGGAAGGAGTTGGACCTATGCAATGCATGCAGTGGTTGCCACAGTTTTTCGGGTCTTGTTGTTTCCACACGAGGGTCGAATCGTGACCATTGACCAATTGTCCTTCTCCCGTCCTGACCCTTCATCAGGGGCATCCACGGTCCCGATGATTGATAACCCTTAGCCCGACATCGTCAATATAGGAGTTGGTTTTTGTCCACCATTGATGGGTACTTTTGATTACCCACCTCCTTCTGGCAATGTCAAGCTTATATCGATTTCCCCCGACTAGCGTAGGGCTGAAATATTTCAAGTGTCGTCATTCTGAACGACTTACTTTCATGATCCATGGAATCTTCCTTCCCCATCGATCTTGATGGAAGGGACAGGGCATCTGGGCATTTCCATGCCCTTTTCCATGATAGATGTTGTGTACAATATTGTCCAACAAGCTTAGACCGACCCCGATCTGACTCCCACACAGGAGTTAGATCTAGTTCTTGAGCCTATCTGGGCTCAAGGTTCCCTTGCCAATACCGATTCTTTAGACCTGGTCTTGCCCTCATATGAGGCAATTCTTGAGGCATTGAATGGTCTGGACAGACCCTGGGATGATCTCCATCGCAGATCTTATTTCCTCATGGACTTAAGAAGAATAGAGGCAGGTGAATTTGTGTTGACTATGACTGGAGACAAGTCTTGTCCTATTAATCCTCTGGCTATGCACACAATTTATGCCAAGGGTAATATGACGAGTATAACCAAAATGATCCCTATTGATATCTCCAGAACCCATGGCTTCATGGAGAATTTTTTCGTCGGAGTGGACTGCTTCCTCGAGGAGATTCGAATTTATACAGACTTATTTAAGGAATTCTGCAACGTTTTTTCCTGGTCTTATGAGGAAATGCCAGGCATTGATCCAAGAATTGTCGAACATGAGATAGCAACGTATCTTGATGCCAAGATGGTATGACAGAAGCTTCATCCAGTGAATTCTCAGAAAGTGACAAATATTAAGGTTGAAGTAGAGAAACTGCTTAAAGCCAATTTTATCTACCTCGTACAGTTGACGCAATGGGTGTCAAATCCCGTTCCAGTTAACAAAAAACAGGGTACGATTCACATGTGCATGGACTTCTATGACTTAAATAAGGCCTTTCCAAAGGATAATTTTCCCACCCCATTCATTGATCAGATTGTCGATGAATGTGCAGGATGTGAGGTCTTTTCATTCATGGATGGTTTTTTGGGATATAACCAGATTCAGACCAAACCCGAAGACTAGCATGAAATGACTTTTATCTGTCCTTGGAGCACATTTGCTTATCATAATATGCCTTTTGGCCTGAAGAATGTTTGAGCTACTTTTCAGCAGGCCATGTCTTTTGCTTTCCACAACCTTATACATCTAGTCGAGGCTTATCTCGATGATATAGCATCACGATCTTGCAAGAGAGATGATTATCCCGTGCACCTTCGACTAATATTCGAACAATGTCGCTACTATCAGATTCCCTTAAATCCTAACAAATACAGTTTCTGCGTGACGTTAGGTCATCTTTTAGGTTTCATAGTTTCAACAATAGGGATCATGATCGATCCTCTTAAGGTTGAGGTGATAGTTTAGTTTCCTCCCCCATGCAAAATACCCCAGCTTCAAAGCTTACAAAGGAAAGAAAAATTTCTTCGGCATTTTGTCGCAAATTATGCTGAGATCACTAAAGGGTTCATGCATTTATTTAAAAAGGGAGTCCCTTTCTGTTGGGAAAAAGATGCTCAACGCTCTTTTGAAGCATTGAAATGCGCCCTTACATCTACCCCTCTACTCCGACCTTCCAATTATAATAAATATTTCTTATTGTACTTGGTCACCGCAGAGTCGCCATCAGTATGGTCTTAGTTCAAGAGGATGATATGCTTGAGGAGCATGTGATTTATTACCTGAGCTGAGGCCTGGTTGGGTCGGAACTCAACTATTCCCATGTTGAGAAGATTACGTTGGCAGCAGTGCATGATGTCTAGCGGTTCCGTCATGATATTCTTCTTTGTAAGACCACCGTCATTGCCGTTGTGAATCTGTTTCTATATGTGTTGAAATGATGAGTCATTGGTGGAAAGATCAGTAGATGGATTGTTATCCTCCAAGAATTTGACTTGGATTTTATTTCCGCGCAATCAAAAAAGTCACTCGTCTTTGAGAAACTTATTTCAGAACTTTTGGTCAAATCAAGTGATGTTACGCCCTAAGAATCACCTATTAAAGGAGATCTTTTTCTGATCACATCTTTGGAAACCTCGTATGTAGACATACTAGTCTATCTCCAGAATTTTAAGTGCCCTGCTTCTGCTTCCCATGACGAGCGTCAGTGAATTCGCCATCAAGCATGAAATTATCTCACAGTCAATGACACTTTGTATTGTTGAGGTGTAGATTACATTCTTCGCCGGTGTCTTATACACGAGGAAGTAGAAATTGTTCTTAACGACTGCCACATTGGAGCATGTGGTGGTCATTTGTCTGGGTTGGAAACAACCCAAAATATTCTACGAGCCGGTTACTTTTGGCCTACGTTAATCAGGGATTGCATTTAGTCGGTCAAGAAGTGCCACCCATGTCATATCTTCTTCCGGAAGATGAGGGCACATCCTGCTCCCATGTTTCCCATCATCAATGTTGGTCCCTTCACCAAGTGGGGGATTTATTTTACCACATGCCACCTGACTTCGGCCAATGGGCATCATTATATCATCGTAGCGGTAGAATACTTCACAAAGTGGGTCGAGGCTATGCAATGTTTAACAATGATAGTGAAAAAATGACTCTCTTCATTTTTAACTAGATAGTATCAAGGTTCGACATCTCGAAGGATATTGTCACTGACCATGGAAGTCACTTCTAAAAAAAAATGATGTCCGAGTTAATGTCAAATCTTGGGTTGAGGAAAGAACATTCATCACCCTACTACCCACAAGTGAATGGTTAGGTGGAAGCCGTGAATAATTCCTTCAAGAATATTCTTTAGTGAACGATCAATTGTGCCAATTCAAATTGGAATTTGATGATGTACTCGACATTATGGGCCTACCGAATGTCTGTAAATACTACCGCCGGTTTCTCACCTTTTCAAGTCGTTTACGGTCTGGAAGCAGTCTTTCCTATTGAGTGTCAGATCCCATCTTTAAAGTTGGCAGTAGAGTTACTGCTAGACACTTCACCAATTGAGGAACGCCTATTATATCTCGAGCAGCTTGATGAGCAACGTCGTGATGCAGCCTTGGCTAATGAGGCTCACAAGCAACGAGTCAAGTGTCAATATGATCGGTCTATTCATCCTCATATTTTCTCCGAAGGCAACCTTGTCCTGGTCTATGACCAAGACAAGGATCCCCTAGGGGAAGGAAAGTTCAAACCCATGTGGTTCAGACCTTTCATTGTGAAAGAGGTATTAAAGAAGGGCGCTTATCGTTTGTTTGTCTTTGAGGGAAATGCCTTGGCAGAGCCTAGAAATGGGATCTACCTCAAGAATTATTACTCATAGGTTGGTCACCTGGGTGACTTCTTGGGCACATGTATAGTTCTTATATAGTTTATTGTCTTTTTGTTTTATGGACGTGTCATTATTTATGTCTTTTTTTTCACTGTGGTAGATGTTAAGTGAATAGGAGGTGTTCTTTGGGTTCGCGGATGATGTTAGACAACACACTTGGAGGCTTGCTTCCGCAGCTTGGGTGATATTCACACCTCATGGTCAATTGCTATCTTCCAGAGGTATCTGTCTAGGTGACACTACAAACAATATCGTCGAGTACATCGTAGTGATAGAATTGCTTCATGATGCTTTGTCACATGGAATTTCTCACCTCTGGGTCAATTTAGATGCTCAGCTAGTTGTGTCCCAGTTAAATGGAGTTTACTGCATTTATGATCCTACTTTACATCACCATTTCCTTAGGGTACATCTTTTTGAATGTTACATTGATTACATTACGTATATTCATGTTCCTAGGAGATTAAATCAAATGACATATACCCTAGCTAATCAAGTATTAGATTGGCATGTTGCACACACATAAAAAGGAAGCACACACATACACATGTACATACATTTGTAAAAAAATGTGATCCATAAGACAATAAATATGTAAATATATATATGTCAGAAAGTATCAGAGTACGTAGGTGGGTGCGAATGCCTCAAAAATAATATCCGGTATACATCACGGGGCTTATGCCATCAAAAATATACAAAAAGTGCCCTCGGCACATGATGAGTCCATCCTATCTAAGCTTAGGGCCTATTGGCCCTGCCGTAGTGAACGACGATGCTAGCCAAATTTTGGAAAAGGTGGACCCAAGTCCATGGCACCCCAACTACATGAGGCTACATGGATGGCGGGTATCCTCGATCTCGGCCATGAGAACTGCACGAGTGAGTGCGGTGAGGTTCCGCTTCACCTGTCTCAAAAATCTCTCAGCCTCTCCGGCTGGAGCTCCCCCTGTGAATGTTGGTCCATCGATTGTTGCTGGTATTGCCTCTGGTCGAGGACATCATCTAGTCCTCGTGAAGTCTGTCGGGCGCACTGGTCCCACATCTGTACATAACAGATACATAGTTGTCAATACTTTGATACACATAAAAATGATATATATAAAAGAAACTAAAAATCAAATAAATTTAAAAACATGTACCTATCTCTCCTCGCTCCTCTCCTAGAGGTACGAGCATGTCTGGATCTCTGGAGAAGTTGATTCTAGAATAAGGGTAGTCCTCTATCACTAGAATATGTTGTGCCCACCAGTCAAAAAAAATTTCATCGAAGGCCTCTATGGTCCTTCCTCCCCCCTGTCATGGAAGAAATGCTACCCATCTACATAACACTGGGAAGGAGGCCACATGCCCCCATACTGTCTCTCTGGGACTCAGGCTGGGCACCCTCTCAAAAAAGGACGAGCATAAAATGGTGTCGAACCCGAATTTCTTGTTTCTACACTTTCGACACTCTGTAAGATGCCTCTTCATGCAAGTGAACATGGTCGTACTCCAGTAAAAAATACATGCATCTAGGCACTGCATTGCACAATACATGTGCACCCGAGAGGCCTGGTGTAGGGCCACGGATCTAGTGATCTGCCCAATGAGTAGTAGGATCACCCTCAGTGACAGGTTGGTGATATTGTTGATAGGAAATTGAGAATCTACTTTATCGGTGCTGGCCTCGCAATGCATCCTTATGTAGTATTAAATGTTGAAGGGCCCCAGGGGAAAAGTGCGCAGATTGACTGGTTCCCCTCTCCTTGAGAGGCTAGTCAAGAAGTATATGTCCTCAGTCATTGGAGTCAATGACTGCCCCTCAATCATAAACGCCTCTGCATCTGGGTGCCAGTAATTCACCAAGGCATTCAGTAGCCTGGGTTGTGCCCTCATAAATGGACAGTGGAAGAACTTCCACAACCCACATTGTTTCAATGCGGCAATGGAAGCAGGGTCCTCATTGACCAAGACATCGATATCCTCATGTTCCCTCTCCCTCCAGTGGACATACATCATGTTCCACGATAGTTCAAAGGGGAGTTAGCTCTTACATTTTTTATTTTTCCATGCTTTTGAGGGTGTACGGGGGTTGTCTTGGACACAGTCATGTATGTACACTGACAGGCTATTTTCTGCCTGCATACATATGCGGGATGTCCTTAGACAACCCGAGTACATGTAGGGATGCCCTTTTTTAGGAGGGCACTACCCCTTAAAAACAAAAAACAATGCATAAAGGAATAATGGAAATGTAAGAGGGATGAGTTTGTACTTACTTGGTCTGAGCGGAAGTTGGCTTCGTCCTCTGAAGCTCTTGGAATGAACTTCTTTAGAAAAGGGGTATTTTTTACCTTTTGGTTAATTTTCAAATTGCAATGATGAAAATGAGCTATCAACTTCTATATGTAGACTTTTTTGGCCCTTTTTGCCTCTTTTTTGAACCCTTTTATCGTTTTGTTTGGCTTAGAAATCATTTAATTTGGTTCTTGAGTTTCTTATTGGACGTTACGATGCACTTTTCCTTTTGGTTTGGTAACTATTTGGGAGATGGGTCACTTTTAAAGGTCCTTTGGTAAAAATTCATTTTTCCAACTTTTTGCATATAAGTTAGGATTCCACCTCCACTTTCTGCATCTTGTTGTCTTTTCCACTTTTCCATAGCATCGATCCCACTGAAGTGCGACACATAACCGTCATTATTTCTTTAGAAGTGTTGTGATTAGGTGGTAGAGCCTACCTTTACATGGATTCCCTAGATAGATCCTTGTTGCATTTTGGCGTCCATGCTGTCTTTGAATGACTTTAGGCTCAGGAGTCCTTGTTAGTCCTATCATGATTATGAGATTGAGCCTCATTCGTCTGATGCACCATCACTCTTCGCCTCACCCTTGGGACTCCTAAAATGAGCATGCTTTGTTGTCTTTCAAGCTCGCTTTGAAATTCAAAAGCAACATCCGACGAGACTACATTTGTGCTTTTCAATCTTGTCTGGATTAACTAGAAAAGTAACTTCTGGAGTCTTCTTTAAGCCCTTTTCAGACTCTTTAAACATGAAAATATTGTCGATCGATCTTGTTTCCCTTCACGCTCGCTAAACTAAAAATTGAAGGCATGTATTTCCGGCGGTAGTTTACCCCTTTTTCGGTCCAGATAGTCAATGGTACGAACAAACGTATACTCTAGTAACTTTGGTTCTCTAGAAGAGTATTTTCAGGTATAAGTTTAACCCTTTTTTGGGCCTAAGGGACTAAATTTACGAAAAAGGAACATTCTCCTTGGTTTTGGTTTATCACTTTTTTCGAGCCTTGGAGATTACTTACAAAAAAGGAACCCCCACAGATTCGATAGTTAAACTCTTTTCAGACGCCCTAAAATCAAAAAGATCGTTGAGTGACCTTGTTCCTTCACACTCGTTAAATTGGTCTAGAAGAACATCTACTGGAATGAGTTTAACCCTTTTTCTGGCTTGTAGATTATGGAGGAAAAAGGTATGCCTTGGGAGATTTGTCTCGCCGGGATAGTTCTCCTCAGTAAATTTTATACTTTTTTAGGCTAAGGAGACTAAATCCAGAAAAAGGTTGTGAGTCCATAGTTAAGCTCTTTTTAGACTCCTTAAAATTGAAAATATTGCCGAGTGATCTTGTCTTTGTCACACTGGTTAGAATGGTTTTGAATAGACGTCTTTTCGGTGCTAGTTTACCCCCTTTTCGAACTGACTAGACTATTTCTGAAAAAGGTACCCTAGTGGATTCTTCTTTTACATTTTTTCAGACTCTCTAAAACGTGAAAAAACTACCAAGATTACCTTCTTTGGGCTTGTTAAAATTACATTGAAGGGGATTTCATTATGTCTTGCTAATCGCATTTGCATCTTTGTGTATTTGGTCTAATTCCGACTCCATGTTGCTATCAACTGAACCTTTGAAGCATGCCTTATATGCAAGCCTTGTAGCACTTTGCCTCTGCGACTTGACACCTTGACCCATGGAGGAATTTTCCCCGAGTGTCCTTTCCCTACACAGGTCTCCTTTCTCTGAGCATTAGTGTGTTCCTTGCACCTCGAACTAGTATGCTTGTTTGTGACACTCATTCCTCTTATGTAATGTAGTATTCTTTTATTCTTTTTCAAAGCTCTTTAAAAAATTGAAAAGACAAAAAAAAAAAAAAAAAAAAAAGAGGGGACGGGAAATATATATTCTTTTTTGGCATCACAATGAGTCGCCCTTGGAAAAATCACATCCTTTCCATTTTTTCATCAAGAATTGGTATCTAGTATGACCTTAGGAAGTTGTTATCGCTACATAGAGTTGTGTCCTCCTCTGTTTGGTTACTCTTACAAACACATGGAGAGTTTGTGTTGCCTCATGCATCGTGAACTTATGTCAATGTCATGCTGCCTAAGTCTGATCATTTGTCGTGCTTTTGTCCAAGGGAAGTTTCACCCAACCTTAGTTGGACTTTCTGCAATTTGTCTCTTTCCCTCATGAGTTGGCCATCCTAAAATTCCAGTCAAGTCTTGATTCAAAATCATTGAAGTTCTCTACCTGGTCATTGAGATTTTCCAGACGAGCTGTCTAAGACCTCTGGGTAGTGAAGTCATACACTCACATTTCACTCCTACTCGAGTTTTGAAGATCTTGAAGTTGTTGCTCGAGATTTGAAGACCTCATCTCCAACCATCAGGCGTTATTGGCTTCTCGAAGATGGATACTATACTTGTATATCTTTGATTTTGAGATGTAGATCCATTGTGTATTGCTCGTGGATACACTTTATATAGTTATATGACATGGATCTACAATGTATTTTATTGGAAGCCATGATTTATTTGATCCTGAGCATGGGTATTCCCACCTCAGAGAGACAATTGTTATTTTGCAGATGGCACCTTTCGAACTCTGGTCCCAGGCTCACTCGTTTCATACATTGGCAAAGATTTTGTAATGTATTTCTGCCATTAGATGCTCTTATGACCTCACACATTAGGGGGAATCTGTTATAGCCATAAATTTCTCTACACATGCATACCTGGCCTTTGGCCCTCTTACTTGCATTTTTTTCCAAGTCATCACTGAGTTGCTCTTCTAAAAAACCCATTTTTTGAAGATGCGCCCTGCACCACTACTGCCCGTGTACATACACTTGATGCACCACTACAACCCATGTACATACGCATGCCGCACCACTACATCCCGCGTATACTTGCAAAAGTTGCAAGGAATTCGTTGAGATTACGGGCTATTGGGTAGTTTCCCAACTAATCCACTGCCTATAGCCCGTCACCCAACCGAATAACCATCCTTTTCCCATATAAAAGGAGGTGTTGGGGTCTCATTTTACATCTATACATAAGAATAGTGAAACTATGCCTGTTTCACATCCCCTCCTTTCCCCAAGTAATTGCAGTCCTTTTGTGAGAATTGCCCCTGCATTTCTCAATTAGCCCTTCTTCCTTCATCAGAAACCCATTCACTTCCCAAGAAGAGATCTGAAGGTTGAGAGGAGAAGTGAGACATAGGTGCATTTGGATCTTGGTGAAGAGGAGTCCGGACTAGGTTCATGGAGCAGTAGCCGAATTTGGTTGTAAAAGGTATACCCATTGAATTATCAATAAAATAAGTACTTTTCTTGTCCCAAATCATGGTGCATTGACTGCCTTTAGTGGTTTATGTTTTGATATTCTAACATCTAACCCTTATTTGTATATGAATTGCATGCTTGTAGCTTTCTATTTTTCTGACTTTGAATGCAGGCCATCCTTGGGAGGAGGCGTGCCGTCAACAAAGTTTTCAAGCTCGAGAGGATCATCACCGGACGTTGAGTAGAGGTGTAGTTACCCTATCCTTATCATTTTTCTTTTCTTGTATGAGTCTTGGGTATGTTTGGGGTAGTTAGAGAAGTAGTTGAATTTTAGATGGTTGTGATCTTCCTACATTTTGAACCCTAGTGTAGTCTTAAGGGGGGTTTTTCCTGATAGCAGGAGTCCCTCGGGTATAGGCGAGAGAAAGATGAAGAAGAAGTATGAGGCTTTGACACAAAGTCATGGTGGGACTAAAAGGACTCCCATGCCTATGAAGTAATTTTGCATGGGCACCAAATGGAAAACAAGGCTCTAACTAGGATGCCCATGGATGGAAGGCTCTACCACATAAAGTATGACACACTTATCATCAAGGAAGGTTACTATCACAATTCAGTGGGGTCGATCCTAAGGCCAAAATAACCAGGAAACGGATAATGCAAAAATGCAAGTAGGGAACAATATAACCTATATGTCAGTTTCAAGGTCAATACCTGTCAAAACGGATTGATACGATCAACAAAATTAAAAAAAATGTCTCCAAGATCCTACATATAAGGCCAATAACACTCATCCAAAAGTTAATATATCCAATATAGATATAAACTTCAGAAAATAAGAGGTGCTACTGAATACAAAACTTGAAAACAAAAAACTTAGACTGTACAATATGTACAAGGTACCACATAACCTTACGACTCATGCATTGTAGTATTTCAGGTAGATCCCATTGCTAGGCTCTGACCAAGAGTCTCTTTGATAGTCAAACTGGAAAGTATCCCAAAAGGGAATAAAACACAAACCACGATGTAATTATTCCCACGGTATAGAGACTGTAGTCATGGATTCAAGGATAGCCTCATCCGAAGGCAATTCAAAATCTGAGAAATCACACGAACGAGGAAGGTCGACAATCCCAAAGGGAGAAGTAAACTGACCATATTCCATATGGTGATGAAGGTTCTGGCCAGGACTGGCAAATCCTATCAGCCAAGAATCACAAGCACAAGGGCTTGAGGATCTACAAACAATGAGATCAGAATCAAAAGGAGACTCAAGATCACTTGGACCAAGAGGGGGAAGCAAGGGCTCCCATGCCCCATTTGGATAAACCAATGGATCAATTGATGATACCAAGTCTCGAGAATGAAAACATGAGTGAACAATTTTCTTCTCAGGAGCAATTGAACATCAAGGATAAGACGCCACATAATTAACATGTGGCGGGGTAGAGTCTACACAAAGACTAGGAACATATAAAAGGGCATCCTGAACTAATGTCGAATTAGGATGGTGATTATCAGATGCCAACTGGTTGATAGTGACAATGCTTCCATTGTGTTGGAAATTCATCACCTAGAAGAGCATAGACACCATACCATTCATAGCGTATACATAATCAGGCCTGGGAAGCATATTAAAATCTAACGGGCCCTGCAACACTATAACATCAACAAGGACAATATTCCCACCTAACGATATAGGAAACTGAGGAAGAATCCACAAATAATCACTAGGAATTCTATCAAAAGCCAACAACTCATGTGAAGCAGACACAAGCTCAGGAGAACCCAAAGTTTGCCAAGCCGAGGAGGATAAAATACTTTTGGAGCCTCCTTCATCCAAAATACATTGGTAAATGTTTTTTGAATTAACTTCAACCCTTATTTGAAAGGGTGTATAAGAAGGAAGACAAGGCTCATCAAGGTCATTCCAATCAAATGAAACCATCCTAGGACTTGGAGGGGGTGTGCTCGAAGTGATCTAAATGCCCCCTTGTTCTGAAAGTAATGAACTAGAAATTCTAAAAACATAGTCGGTAGAAACATCACTCCCCAAGAGAAGAGTTGGATCAATCAAATATTGCATCAACATAACCACTTTGGTAGACTTGACACTCTCCAAGATAAGAGTGGGATCAAACGAATATTGCATCTGCATGACCACTTCCTGAACCACTGGTTGAATAGGCTGCAAGACAACATGGTATGAAGGCGCATCACCCCCCAAGAAAAGAATGGGATCAACCGAATATTGTATCAGCGTGACCACTTTGGTAGACTAGACATTGTCCAAGAGAAGAGTGGAATCAACCAAATATTGCATCGGCACGACCACTTCCTCAACCACTGGATGAATAGGCTACAAGACAACATGGTTTGAAGTCACTTCACCCCCCAAGATAAGAGTGGGATCAACTGAATATTGCATCGACGTGACCACTTTGGTAGACTCGACACCCTCCAAGAGAAGAGTGGGATCAACCGAAGATTGCATCAGTGTGACCACTTCATCAACCAATGGATGAATAGGCTGTGAGGAAACCTTAGAAGTCTCATAATCATAAGAGATTGCATAGAGTGACCACAATCTTCATTCCTCTAGAAGGCCAGGGCATAAATGAGTAAGGTGATCTCCCTTGCAAAACTTACAAGGGAACTTAGGCTTACGTCCTATCTGTCTAGGTTTCTCAACATAATCAATGCCCCCAACATGAATAGCAGTGCCTGGTTTCCCATGTCCAAAATGACTTGCAGAGGTTGGTGATATATCACTCATATGACTCGCATTGATGAGACTCGTTCCCACAACATGAATTGTAGTGGTTGGTTGCACATCTCCAACATGACTTGCAGAGGTTAGTGATTGGTCGATAACATGACTCACAGAGGCTACAGACCTATCACCATTATGACTAGCAGTGACTGGACTTTCCCCCCCAACATGACTTGGAGAGGCTAGGTGCTTACCCCCAACATGACTTGTAGAGGCTGGGTGTTGGTCTTCAACATGAATTGTAGAGATTGAGGACCTATCTGCAACGTGACTTTCATAGGTTGGTGATTTCTTCTTCATATTCTTCCTCTTTCTATTTTGTTTAGACTTCCTATTACTATTAGCTATACTTTCACTAGAGAAGGTAGAAGGAGGAGGAGAAGATGTTGACGAAGGAACATCAACATGATTCCCATGACATAAGGTGCTTAACTGAGAAGCATCAAGAGCATTAGGGACATTTGGGACGATACCCAACCAAAATGGTAGTCCCACATTCAACCCAGGAATGTACAACGTGGCCATCAAAGGGACACCAACATTTCCAAAGAAAGGAAAAGCACAAGAATCCCCTTGTGAAGGGGTTCCTTGGTTGGTATTGAAAAGAACTTTTTCCATGAATATCTTATGCACGGGTTCTTCCCTTGTGAGATCGTTCAAGTCCATAAAAGTCTCACATACTGACTCTAGTGAACCAGTGGTATAAAAAACATTCTTATAAAGAGGCGGCTCCACGTTTCTAAGCAGAAGACCGAAAAGTCCTCACGACTAGCGGAGTGGGCGGTCTACCTCCTTAGGTTAGAGACCCAAAGCAATATCTGACTAAATCGCAATGGAAAACTAGGGAGAACAGAGCACACCAATTAGAAGAAAAAACTAAAAAAGATACAAACCAAACAAACTACCTTATGAATGCTTCTGACCTAGGGAGATGAATTCCTGACCATCCAAATCATTCATAAAGGAAAACAACTGTCTAGGAGAAGTAGTTACTCAGACCTCCGACTGACAGTCCCTTCGGGTGTCTCTCAGAGAATGCAAAGCGTTCCTCAGGTACCGTGATACAACCCTCAAAGTCACCTTTATGTCAACCTATATAATGGAAACTAGGCCACCAAATTGTAATCAACAACCAGGGGGTTACAATCAATAATCAGATGAGTGTATGGGTAGGGTAACTAAGCTCGAATATCCTCCTGAGGCTTGAAACACAATAGGGCCATAATCACTCTTAGAGTATCTTGGACGGATCCAAGTGTATCAGAGGTCTGTCACAAGTCGGGTCATTAATGCTACAAGGTTCACCCCCAATACACACTCTCCCAAACACTTTTTCGGGATTAGGAGTGGATATCTCCATCATCGTCCTCCACACGACCTCATGTTTGACTCCTGTGTGAGAGGAGATTCCCAGATTGAGTAATTACAAAGTGGATTTTTAACACCCTATCACAAACACCTAAGTTAATTTTTGGTTGGCCTTAGAGAGTTTACCTCTCCACACCTAATCCAAGGCCCTAGCCTAAGCTATTGGTGAACCCTAGAAAAAGTGTTACTAATATATTTTAGATTAGTGCTTTCGTTTTAGGGTCTTTTCTTACTCAAGGAACGAAAGTGCAACTTATTTTGTTTGAGACTCTTGAAAAAATGAAACTTACAAGAACACTGGAAAATAAAACTTTACACTAATCCTTCAAATGAAAAGAGTTTCAAGGAAGAAAAAACATGAACAATCCTTCAAACCTAAATATGCAATCTTTTCTCCCTTCCATGCAAAATGCACAATGCAACTTTCGAGTAAAAAGAAAGATCAAATAAAAGGATTTTTTTTTTTTTTTAAATGATTTCAAGATGAGAAGAAAACACAACCCTATGCTAATTCTTTTTATTTTTCAAATAATAATTCAAAACAATGCAAAGAAAGAAAGAGACCTACCTAACATAAAAAACTAGTTTTTTTTTTTTATATTTTCTTCCAATCAAATAAAAACTAACAAAATATGCTAAAAGAAACTATAGAATACATGATTTTTTTTTTTTGAAGTACAACTCATTTTTCTTAAAAATTCAAGCTAAAACTAAGCCGAAAAAGTTAGGAAACATAGAGAGAAACAAGTTGAAACTGAATCTGCAACCCAATCCTAAGACCACTAACAGGGACTCTGCAAAGTCCAAGAAAGACCTGAGAAGCCTAAAACTTCTGTCAGGAAAGAGAGAATAAACTCTCTTTTTAAAATTTTTTTTTTTAGGACACAGAGACGTAGGCTGTTGCACCAATAGTTTATGAGGAAAATATCTCTATGGCTAGGGGTAAACCACAACAGACAGAATGACACCCATAAATCAACACTAATCTCAAGTATGCTATACAAATGAAATGATAACAAGACAAGGCTAAGATCCTACCTCATCCGGACATTCAAAGAAGACCACTGCTGAGCACACGAGCCAAAGATTTATACCTGCAACTTGTCCTCAACAACCAAGATACACAAGAATATGGTGATAATATATACTGTCAGCATATAAATTATCATAATCCATTAACATAAATGACAAATACTCCCATGAAATAATAATTCCAATATTTGCAAGATATCAATTGGATGAGAAAAGAGTATTTCTATTTAAATAATCAACAGAAGTACATAGGTGACAAACTTCTGTAACGACACATATCAGAACCGAGAAGCTAAGTCCCTCCAGCTGGGCCTCCACCACTTCAATCCTCCACAAAGACAAGCTCATATATAGGAGCCAATGAGGTTCTCCATCACAAAGAAGGAAGAGCTTGGGGGCTAAACACAAGAAGTTCAGACTTTCAAGGACAAAGGTATGCAGACTCAATATGAAGTGAAATTTCTCGAGAGTGTCTTTGCTCTCAAAGTTGAATTGTCGAATTGTCCTCAAGGCTTGGATATGGCTCAATTTATAGCCTCCAAATGAAACTAAAGGGTCAAGTCAGTGTGTTTCCAGTATATGGAAGGTCAAGGATCATGGATCTCGTGACATGGCATGGAAACCCAACATAATTTTTAATTTTTGAGCACCAAACCCGATGTATGCGGGCTATAGTGGAGAAACCTGTGTATATGCTTGTTTTATAACTGATAGGGTACGTATATGTGTAAAAATGTGCATTTTTGGCTCTGGAATGAACAAAACGGGGACTTCACGTCTACAGAGGGCAATGGAAGGCCATCCAAGCA
>JZKD02S1889901.1:412778-440574 GCA_000966675.3 Picea glauca
TGTATGTATGTATGTATGTATGTATGTATGTATGTATGTATGTATGTATGTATGTATGTATGTATGTATGTATGTATGTATGTATGTATGTATGTATGTATGTATGTATGCAATTCTAAACTTAGGCAAATTGTTATTAAGTCAAGACCAATGAATTACCCAAAAGTGGCAAAATAATAGATTATAGTGTTGGTCTACCCATGGTGCACATGATTGCAATATATATATATATATATATATTATACCTATGCTACATATATATAAAGAGTAGTTTTTATATGTGATACATGTCACCTAAATCTATTCCTCCCCCACAACCTAGAGTGAGGGAACAATTATGGTTTCTCTTGACTATGAAACATCAACTAGATGGAGACTAAAACCCATTCAATATTTTAGAGATTGAAATCAAAATATAGATTTAGTTGTCCTAGATGAACTCAAAACCAAGGATCAAGAACTATCTCTGCATTGTCTACAATAGAAATAGACCTAAGTCTACATAATTATAGTCTTCCTTTAGTATCATAAAGACACTAAAATCAACATAACAAATTAACGACATGCATATCCCCAATAATTGTCAGTCCAAGGATGAGTATCTCCATAGATGAATTGATTTTCATTAAACTGAGCCATACATTAATATGATGAGAAGTGACCTTTGGTTTCATCTTCCAAGAGGTCCAAATGACTCTTCATATTCACCTATGCCTCTTCATATTTCTCCTAAAATAATATTTACAATGTACCATAATCCCAAGAATTAGGTATCTAACATCCACCCCTAATCCGAAGGGATGTTTGTAAGTCCAAGCATATTTTTGAACTTTTCAAACTTTTCTCTTCCAAGCACTTTGGTGAAGATGTCTACAATCGTAACATCTCCACTATAATCCCCAATTTAATTAATGCATAGTGTAGATATGATATGTGGTTGTGGCCACGCGATGAAATATGTGAATTGTATATCTGAATTTAATAAATTAAATGTGATGCTAGATGCTCAGGAACATGGATAGAGATGGGGGTTGAGTAATTCAGAATACATGAGGGGTCTAAAAGGGTTTTTTTATTCATGAGTTTAATTCCCAAATCCTTTTTCTTGATTTTAATGTTGTGAGTGAGCCTTCTATTTTTGTTGTTGAGTGTTCTCAAAGATAATCATTGAATACATGTAAGAGGGTGGGTGTGATAAGTCATATACCATAGTTATTGGGAGCATGGAGTTGAAGTAAAATCAGTTTGGGGCTGAGTGTGAGTCAAGAAAAATAGAAAAAGGAGAGGAAATTCATATGGCCAAGGGGGAAGTCTTAGACAATCATGTTTTTGCATGGAAAGGGAGAGATAACAAAAGGGGAGAGTGCACTAGAGCTGGAGAAACAATGGAGGGTGAATTATAAAGCTAAAGAGTTAATAATAAACTTGTTAGGCTAACAATATAAGAACTAGGTTGTCAGGCCTAGAGAGTGAACTCCTATGAGAGTTGCACTACAGTAGCAAGTTTGTTGTTGTTGTTTTCATGGTAGTTTTCCTAGCAGTGAGTTTCCCTTGAGTTCCTAGTATTGAGATCCTGGTTACCTGCATAAGAGAGATGATGATAAATAGATAGGATGCCTGAGGGAATGAGAGTAGTGACGTGGTACATTCATTGGGTTGGGTAGGTGGAGAGGAACAAAGATGGAGGAAATTCGAGATAGTTATAGGAGAATACCATTGGGTTGTGGGATTATCAAAGATGTGAGTGGATAGTGAGAGACACCCTGTTTTGTGGTTTCCTAGCCCTAGATTGGGGTGACTTGCTATTGACATTTGGAACAACAAGTCTCTGGTTGGGTGGAATGTCCATCCCAAGCAATTGGTTGCACAACTGTTTAGAAATAAAAGTGTTTTATCCATTTTCTGTGTTTCATTATGAGTTTTAATTGTTGTGCATTAACTTTGTGTATGAGAATGATTTATGTGCTATTGTGATGAATTTATTAGCTACATTCATGTTTATTTATAATGTTGTAGATGCATTTAATTAATGGTATCAAAAAATGGTTAAATCTATGTGTTTTCTTGTAGTTGGTAAGCTATAAGATATGTTAGCAGAAAAGTTTTATTTTTCTATGTATTTCACATGTAATGAACATCAATCAAGCTAGGGTATGTTACAGATTGGTATCATAGTTCAAGGTTCAACACCGATCTTGTATAGGCCATGACCCGCACAAATTTGGTAGAGATTTGTTGTTGTAGTGTTTCACCTGTGACAGATTTGGGGAAAATTGTGAAAATAGAATGAAATCCTTGAATTTATAAAAAATTCAGGTCGAAATTGCCCTCAAAACCATATAAGAGGTGATCAAGGATGTCAATATGTAGGTTGCAGAGCTAAATTTGACTTGGAAGGTTCAAATTTATGTTTTAATGGTGTCTGAAGAAATTAAGGAAGTTTGATGGATCGAAGGCTGAGATTGTGTTTGATTTTGAGATCAACGATCTAGATTCATCCTAGATTGATAAACAACTTATGAGTTTTTGAAATTGGCAAAATGGAACAGATCAACAAAAGAGATTTTCTTTCAGAGTTGGTAGAATAGAGTAGATCGATGGTTGAGAATCATTGAAAGAGTTGGGCGAAGTATGGTGAATCAATGATCAAGATCATTTTGACAGGGAGATCGACGACCTAGATTCATCCTGGATTTCGGTCGAAAATTTCTAAGTGTTGGAGTTCAATGAAATTGATGAAGTGTTTAGTTCACCCAAGAGAAATCACTAATCACCAATGTTTGGGTTAGAGAAATCAACAAAATTTTTAGCTCACCCATGAGAAATCATCGATCATCGATGGTCGGGTCGACGAAATCGACAAAGTATTTTTCTCAACCAAGAGAAATCATTGGTCATTGACGATCAGGTTAAAAAATTCAATGAAGTGTCTTGTTCATACAAAAGAAATTTTTGATCACTAATGAAGGGAGAGAGGGTGATGAGGTATCATGCCACATCAACACCCACATGTTGTGCCATGCCAACCGAGTTTCCATGTCATCACCCATGTGTTGTGCCACACCAATCAGGTTTCCACGTTAACATGCACATGTGATGCCATATTATCATTCACATGCCATGCCATGTTAGCATCCACATATCATGAAATGCCAACAAATTTTTCATGCAACCAAGAAATCATTGATCGTCGATGATCGAGGTTTGACAAAATTCAAGAACAAGTTTAGTTCTCCAACGAAATTGTCGATTGTCGATGATCGGGGTTCAGTGAAATTCACAAGAAAGTTAGGTTCGTCGAAGAAATCATTGATCACTAATGGAGCGATCAAGGTTTGAAGAAAATTGTGAACAAGTTTAGTTTTCAAAGGAAAATCATCGATTGCCGATTGTTGATGGAGTTTTGGATTTTGGGGTATGGACGGTCCTTATTGATTTTGAGGTGGAGATCAACGATGGAGATTCATCTGTGGGCCTCGAAAAAGCTCAGTGGATCAACTCTTGGGATTACTCCCAATTTTGAGTTCAACAACTCAGATTTAAAATCTATTACAATAGTAAATTAGTCAATTTTCTATAAAAAGTTTCAGATTTTTGAAGGTCATCAACTTGTAGAGGAATTTTGAGGCCCTAAACAACATTTTTAGGTAGTAAAAATAAATAAAACTAAGTTTTTTCTGCATAAAATGAAATAATTCTATGAGATATTTCCAACGAGCTATTCTGAGAGAAAAATAAAGCTAGTATGAGGAAGTTACAACTGAAACAGTATAGGGTGCACCAATTTACTTCTAGAAGGCATAACTCCTTGCTCAAAAGTTAGTTTGAGGCAAAATAGTAGTCCATGGAAATCCCATGGACTATAGAAGATATCCAAAGAACTAGAATTAGGATTTGGGTACCTGAAATTGTATAAGATGGAAGAAAAGACACATGTAGCAGGGATAAAAATGAGAAAAAAATCTAAACTTTTGCAGACCATATTAAATTTCTGCTCAAAGCTCAA
Organism: Picea glauca; assembly: GCA_000966675.3. Taxonomy (NCBI): domain Eukaryota; kingdom Viridiplantae; phylum Streptophyta; class Pinopsida; order Pinales; family Pinaceae; genus Picea; species Picea glauca. The sequence goes on from JZKD02S1889901.1 coordinate 416,785, forward strand.
ATTTGAGAAAATGAGTAGTTAATGGAAATTTAATGAAGAATAAAATCATATTGTGCACCCAGAAAATTGATTTGAATAGTTGAATTTACAACCAACTCAAAATAAGATGACTAGTGGCCTTAAGGAGCAGAAAATTATCTATTCTTTTTCCAGAGCTATGAATATCCATTTTTTTTTCTAAAAAGAATTTTGTTGCATGCACATTTTCTTGTAGAGTTATAGGTACATGAGGGAATGTTTGGTTCCCATATGAGAACTAGAGATATGGAGGATTCCCAAGGGTCCTATAGCCATGAAGAGGAAATCAAAGGGCTACATGTCAACATGGTAAATTTCGAGACTGAGTCTAATGGAAGAAGAAGCAGGGTGGAGCCTCTGGAGCTAGATGAAACTATGAGAAGCCTACTGTAACATCCCCAACCCTCAATTGGTTGGGAAAAATCACTCCGTAAACATCTCTTACTCTGATACCATTTTTGTAACATCCCGACCACCAACAGGCCGGCCATGCTACCTCATAGAAATAACAATTATCATCTGCATATAAATATAAACATAAGCATACAAGATATTCTACTAATACACAGATTAATGTGAAAATAATAGTAAAAGCATACATGCAGTAATCACAAAGAAAAACCATACATATAACAACATATACATGCAATACTCATCAATATAGCATGTACAAATACACATCATGTAAATGAATAGAGAAATGAGTACTTATCTTTTAATTGAAGTACACCAACTGCATGCAGACCTTCCACAAACCTCCTAGCCATAGACCACACTGCTCATCACTCTTAGCAGTGGGTCACCCCCGAGTTGGGACTAAAATCCTCCGAGCAAGGAATTCTTAGGCTAGGCAGGGACAAAAGGAAGTTGCACAGTACAACAGGAAGGATTTCCTCCAAGGAGCCACTTACGCCCACAACTCACAGACTCTCATTCCCCACATTCCTGTCCCACCCCAGGAGTGTACACCTTCACTGTCACACAGTCCATCGACTACTACACATCCCTTTCCAGGACTTCAACAATAGGCTAGATCAGGAATTCTCAGAGCTCTGTAGCTACTGCTGGACTCCCTCTAGGAGAACTCACTTCCACAACACACTCTCTAACTTGGAGAGAGTTTCTCATAGGCCTAAAAACCTTGTTCTTCACTCCCTCTCCTCAACACACAAGCATGGTGATGGTAGCAATAGAATTTGATGTGGGGAAACTGTGAAACACAGGATACTTGCAACGTACGAATTCAATAAGATATCAGTTTGAGCTTGTTGCAGAGGTTTAGGGTGTTTCAGGAATTCCACAATGGCATAAAATGACTAATTGTGTGCTTGCTCCATGCATGAGTGAATCCCCCCCAATGGATGGTTAGCAAGGTTCGAATGGTGAGAATCGTGAGAATGGTCAGAATGGTGAGAACGCGCCCCCATAAATCTACATGCGTTTTGGATGACACTTGGCTCTCTAGGAGCACATTCCCCCCACTTGGAACTCATTCCTCTCCCTAAAGGAACTTACGATAAATTAATATCCTCTTTCAAAATTTTAGAATAATAATATATTATTCTATTAGTCTCTTAAGCTTAGCCCTTCTTTGCTTGACCCACAACCCCATCCCTTTCCCTACCCAGTGGAGCTTAGTCCCCCATACTCTTTCTTCATGGTCGATCTACATGCAACGATGTTGTTTATATTAATATATGAATATTTACATGTACAAAATAGGCTCTTGGCCTTTAACATCTAGGCTCTCTTTCCTAATAAGCACATAATCCTCCTAGCTTATAACACTTGGCTCACTAGCCTACAAAACATGTTACAATTCATGATTACAACCAGGGCTTGGCCTTGGGATATTACAATCCCCTCCCCTTATTTATGCACTGTCCTCAGTGCATTATATATCATGTATAATACAAAATTCTTCAAAAAGCTCCAAGCTTTTGTTGTTGGAACTTGTTAATCACCTGGTGCTCTGCTTTCAAGCACTAATTTTGGTATTCATGCTACAACTAGAAGTCATTTTCTCTACTCCATAAATCTGCTTCAGGAATAATTCAGCTCACTGCACCACTTGAAACATCCTCCTTATGGCAACTACCATGCCATAAGCATTTTTGAGTTGCCTCTCATCAAGGTTCTCCATTAAAGGGATTCAGTGTCTCTAACAATAGTTCTTCTTCCAGCATTCCAACTTTAATCAATATCATCTCATTTGCATCACACACATGTAGTTATCACAAGAGAACATAAAATAATTCATTTAAGAACTCAAACTTAGTTCAAAGCAAATTCAAATTTTCCCCAAAACATGAAATTCTATTTCATAATTCTTCTTGGATGTTGTCATATTAGGAATGCTTCATCTTACATACATCCAACAAATTGTCAGTATTTCTTGTACATCATAATGCAATTGAAATATGTACACAACCTTATGCAGTGATATTATAATTCCCTGCACCTAGCAATTCAATCATAATTACCAAACAATTTAACAAAATAGAATGACTCATCATTCTATGCATATGCATGTTCATAATTAATATCTGTAAGTTCCTAACTTCTTTTTCTAAACAATAAATTTTTCTCTAGTCAATGCTTACGTGACTACTTGAATTCCAACTTTTCTATTGCAATTTTTAACAACTCCTGAAATGTCGTTAACTTCATGAGTTAACAACATTTCAGCTGTTAGTAACAATTATTTCCATGCAATATTATATATTCATGTACTTACAAAACACATTCAACAATTGCATTTAAGTATACAATTCTATCACTTACTATGCATAAGTGAAATTCTAAATGCATATTTATTCAATGCACCTTGCATTGAATTACACAATTCTCTTTATCTCAGTCATGTATCTCACCATCCATAAGTTGGAATTTTGGCCAATCTCTTGACACATTCCCCACACACTTCCTATTGTCTTCCTAATTAATTGGATGCCTTCCTTTTCGACCCAAACCCTACACCAAGAATATAATTCTATGGTGTTCATTAGTGTTAGCAAAAAGGTTCCAGTCCAAGTTTTATTTAAAGTTAGGAAGATTTTGGTACATGTGTGGTTCATAACCTTTCCATATCCAACCATGTCCCAGTCTCATACATGACTAGCGTTACTGGCATTCATTCAGATAACAAGTTCTTATCTTTTATTTCTCTGGTTATTACCCCATAACCAAATTAACATGAAATTCTTCTATGTCAATGTGTGCATTCAGAAGATAAAAGTTTTGATAACTATAACATACCTCTAGCCTTTACCACCTCTAGTGGTATCTTATTCATGTTAATGCATCCAAATAACACCATCCTGTGTATCATAAAAATTCAATCAGGGAAGATTCTTCCCTGAATTTCCCTTTGGAAATTATGCAACACAATTTCAAAAGAGAATACTTACCTGCATAGCTACCATTAAATGAATTTGTTGTTACATGACTAGCTGATGATAGTAGAATCTTTCATGCTTCTATTATCAAAATTATAACCAACACTTCAACTTTTTGTTGCTTCCCTTCATATGCAGCAACATCATCAACAACACTTGCAACATGCAAGAATTCTTTCCTTTGGTTGTCCCAACAAGCCATAACATACTTATTGCCACAGAAATTGCAACAACTTCTTTCTCCATGTACAAATTTTCCTTGCTGATCCCAAAAGTATTCAATTCTTCCTGGATTCCTGAATCTTCTTGTGCTCTCATTGTAGTCATTATACATGATTAGTTCTGACCTGAGTGCTTTCTAGCCAATCAATCTTGGTTTCCTTCACATTTCCAGTCACATACTAAGCTGATATTAACCTTCAACTTTCCTTAATTTCCTAGATCCAACTATTGCAACTCATACTTGGATGAATTAAAATTCCAAACCAAGTTGTTTTACAGACTTTGGATTCTTCAACATCCATTTAATTTTTTGAACTGAACTACTTCATCCTTTTTTGACTGACTACCTTAGTACTTGAGGTTTCTTGTACCTTCTCTTCTCTTTGACTGCTAGTTTCAAACTTGACTTACATAGCCAATATCTGGTCATACTGTAAGGATGCACATATGCCCCCTTTGCTAACTGCTTAGAATTATTTGACATCCATTTTTTAGTTTTGAAACATTTCTTTCGCTGCATTGCTAAAGTTTCTCTGATAGCTACAACCCTGGGAATTCCTTGGACTATTCTCAAATTCCTTCTTTATTTAGGCAAGTGAATTCCTTGTTATGACAGTCTAAAACAACATGGTGTTGGTCCAACCAATCTATACCAATTATACCCCCCTTCTACTTCAATCATGTGTGATTGAAACTATGCTTTCTTGTTGTCTAGGATGCATAGGTCCTTGGTACACTTTTGATGAAAACCCCCTCTTTCTCCTGGGTTGTGTAACCTCCCAATCTAGGATCGATCAATTTGATGGATTCGAATTGGCTCTTAGGCTCCTTCTGAGCCCCAAAACCTTATCCACATGCTTTTGTTTCCTTCCTTGTGGTTGAAATAAAGAACGAGGATATTTTCAAGACCCACAAAATCCTTTAAGGGACCCTGTGCCAAGTTAAGGGCCAATCTGAGATATCCAAGGAATTTCGGGACTTCTCACTCCACCTGGTGTAGGTCCAAACTCACCTAAAATTTTGGGCACTTCTCTAAGATTCCCATTCTTCCAAAATCATCTTTCAGGCCCTAGCCCTTTTTCCTTCAGCGATGATAGAATATGACCACAGATATGACTAGGTGCTTACTCTGCACTTCAGAGTTTCAAGCTTCAGGTGTTTTCATCTCACCACAATGCCAATCTCCCGAAATTCGAACTCGTGAAGTTCACAACTGACATGGGAGGGATCAACGGTCCCCGCTCTCTATCCAAATCAATGACCACAAATAGCTTCGGGACTTTGTTCTTCAATATTTCCAAAGTCTTCAATGCCAGAAACCTCTGGAGTGACAACTCTCCGGAGTGTCAGATCTTTTGACACGCGTCCATGACTGTCCATGGTCACGATGAACTTTGATGCTTTGGCCTTCAGGAGTTCTCAACCCGTGTGACCCCACTTTCCTCTAAAGTGGCTATCCTTCGAAGTGAAGGATATGATGACACTTGTCCTATGCTAACAAGTGTCACAGATGAACTTCAACTCTCCAGCCTTTAGGAGTTCTTGATCCGCCCAAATCCATCTTCCTCTGGAGCGTTCCTTCTTTGGAGTGCAGGATTTGGTGACACCTGTCCCTACAGGATCAATGACCTGATCTACTTCAACTACCAAATACTTTGGAATTTCTCCACCCTTTTGCACTGGCTTCCTCTGAAATCCAGGATCTTCCTCGACGTGTCTCCAAACAACAAACGACTGAGATATTCTCCACTATTCCAGGCTTCAAAATTTTCAAAGTACCACACTTCAAATCCTCCAAGGTTAACGATCAACTATCACGTGTCCTCCTACGCCAATGACTAGGATTTACTTCTGCACTTTGAGCCTTCGATATTTTTTTACACTCCTTGATTGAAAACTCTCGAAGTGCTGCTACTCCGGATTTCATGATCTGTTGACACATACTTCCGGGCGCCAACGGTCAGGATCTACTTTGGCCTTCAGATATTCGACGATCTTGCATGCTTCCCCACTGAAAACTCCTGGAGTTTTGCTACTCCTAAGTTTTAGATCTATCACCACTTGTCCCTCCTGACAATGGGTGGTTTCAATCCACTTCAGAACTTTGATGATTTCACTCTCCTATGCACCAAAATGCCTGAATTTCACGAAGTCTGAAGGATTTCGGGAATTAACCTTCATGAAACTTACCTGTATCTGAAGACTCTCTATCCTTCATGCTCATATACAATGGTTGGGATTTGTCTTCTTCCTTTGTGTGCTCCTCCTTGTCTAGACGTAGATATTTGATGGTCTAGATCAAATCTCACAGCCAAAATGATGGTTGTAGTATCTCCTCCCTCCTGAGCTTTCAACCTGCTCTGAATTCCAAAGGGTCTCATCCCTTCACTCCATCAAAGTATTCTTGCACCTTCCTGGCACTCTTTGTACTCCTTGTACTGGCTCTATGCACACTTGTCAGAGATTACATGGTTTTCAGTAACTCTAGATGTGCTTCCTCTGCACATACTTTTCTTACTTCTTTCGATGCAGTCTACTCAATCAAGAATCATCACGATTCCTTCTCTAAGCCTTTATTTGTTCTTAAAACAAGAATTCAGGTTCTAGCCCCCTTTTTCTTTGGTCCCCAAATCATGTGACTACAACCTTTGACCAAGCGCTAAGCTAATAGGCTCTTATTCGAAACTTTGATGCTTCAAAACTTATGGCTTTAGAGAATTTCACACCTTATTCTCTCATTTATTTTGAATTTTGAGATGGAGAACATCTGGAGTGGGGTGGATCTACAGTCCATGGCTCCTCAACAACTGACGACTGATATTTACTATGGAGCTCCAAATTTGTGAATTTTCGAAGTATCGTTGCATAGATCTATCGAAATGTCGGACCAACGAATTCACAAACAACACATCAATAGTCCACGCATTCTTGTTAACCAATGGCCATGATCAACTTCAGGACTCTATATTCGAGAGTTTCAAACTGTCCATACTCTCCTTTCTTCTAGAGTGTCAAATTACCGGACTGCTGCATCTGTTGCCATGTACCCTCTCCTAATCAATGGTTGAGATTAACTCCGGGACTCCAGGAGTTCTTGACTCAAGAAAGTGCAACAAAATGACTTAAGAGTACCAAGTCTCTGGACCTTGGAATCTGAAGCCATGCGTCCTTTGGGACCAACAATCAAGATTAACTTCGGTCTTCGGGAGTTCTCAACTCAATGCTAACTATAACACCTTTCCTCCAGAGTACCAAGTCTCCAGACTGCAAAATATTTTTCTGAGTGTCCTTCGTGATCAACGGTCAAGGTAGACTCTGACCGTCGGGCCTTTGGGAGTACTTCCACTTGAACACAATTTCTCTGTAGTGCCCAATCTCTAGACTACAGGATCTGGTGCCATGCATCCACTGTGACTAAGTTATTGTGGGCCCAATATAGTTAAATAATTCGCTAAGGTTTTAACTACTTTATGTATCCATCAGGGGCCCCACTATCCATGCTCGAAAGGAGTGCCACATGGAAAAATACTAGAAGCAGACATGTGGCCCTATCAAATGGGTGGCACATGTCAAATTCTAACTGGAATTTCAATCTTCCAAAGGTTCTTAACTTGCTGACACGTAGTACACATCCCATGTGTCCACATCATCCCATGTGACGTCAGCAAACCATGTCACTTTGGGACTTTGGGACTTCAGGCTTCGAGAGATTTTACATTTGCATTTCTCAAATTTCCCAAACTCTGAACTCCCAAACTTCTTTACCTTCCAGGGTCCACATAATACAACTGTCAACAATTATGGGTGTGGCAAGTGGAATTTCTAAGAAAGGTCCACATCACCACAAGTGATGTCATCATGCCACGCCACTTCGACTCTTCGGCTTCGGGACTTCGGGCTTCGGGAGATTCCCCACTAGCACACTCCAATTCTCCCAAACGTCAAACTCCGAATAATATGATCTTCTAACACACGTCTCCTTTATTGAAAGGTTCAGATGAAATTTGAACTTCGAGATTTTTCACTCTATCACACCTTATTACTCCTGAATGTCGAATTCCTGAACTATCCAATCTACTAACACATGTCCCTTTTGATGAACAATCCGGATTAACTTCGAACTTCGGGAATTTGGGATTTTTCACTCTATTCACACCTTGTTTCTCTCGAATGTCAAATTCCCAAACAAGACGATATGCCGACACGTGTCCCTTTTTATGAATGATCTGGATTAACTCTGGACTTCGAGACTTCGGGATTTTTTCTCCTTAGCACACTTTTTTTCCCCTGAATGCTGAACTCCTGAATATGTTGATCTGCCGACATGAACCTCCTTTAATGAGCAGTCCAGATCAACTATGGACTTTGGGACTTGGGGAGTTTTCACTCTAGCACACTCCATTTCTCCCGAAGTGTCGAACTTCTGAACTGTTGTGAGATCTATGACTCATAATCACTTGTGCGCAGATCTAATGGATGAGATTTTTTCTTCACTGCTGCACCTTACCTCTTTCTCTTGACTCGATCTAATGTCTCTGATCTGTCTTCAGCCAATCCAACGGTCTAGCACTTTTACCTATATCTACGATGTAGATCCACTTTGGGAATTCGTAGCTTCGATGCTTTTTCTCCCTTTTACGACAAGTAACATCAAACAATCAGAGCGTCGAAGTCTCGAAGGACTTTGATGCTTAACCACCATGGTCCTTTTCCCAGATCTGACGGTTTTGAAGGATCTTCCTTCTCCTAAACATATCCCACGGTACAAATTATAAACTTTGTGGCCCAATACCACGGTTGCAGTGGTATCCTTCCTATGTAGGTTTTCTTGAACTTCTATACTTCCTAAGATTCTGAACATAGTCCAAGTGTTCACACGGTGCCTTCCTGGCACTTAGGAACACTCTGAAATTCGAATTTTGTCCCTCTCAACAACAATTCACTCTGAAACCTTTGCTTCATTAACAACCTATCCAACCCATCTAGGCTCAGTGTTGAAACCATGGCTCTGATACCAATTTGTAACATCTGCATCCCCCAACTGGTCGGGCAACATCACTCCGTAAATATCTCTTACTCTGAAACGATTTTTGTAACATCCCTGTCCACCGAAAGGCAAGCCATGCTACCTCGTAGAAATAAAAATTATCATCTGCATATAAATATAAACATAAACAAACAACATATTCTGCTAATACACAGATTAATGTAGAAATAATAGTAAAAGAATACATGCAGTAATCATAGGCAAAACCCATTAATATAACAACATATACAACCAATACTCATCAATATAGCATGTACAAATACACATCATGTAAATGAACAAAGAAATGGGTACTTTCCTTTTAATTTAAGTACACCAACTGCGTGCAGACCTTCCAAGAACCTCCCAGCCATAGACCACACTGCTCATCACTCTTAGTAGTGGGTCCACCCTGAGCTGGGACTAAACTCCACTAGGCAAGGAATTCCTAGGCTAGGAATGGACAACATGAAGTTGCAGAATACAACATGAAATATTTCATCCAATGATCCACTTATGCCCACAACTCACAAACTCTCATTCCCCACATGCATGTCCCACCCCAGGAGTGTACACATTCACTGTCACATAGTCCATAAGCTACTACACCTCCTTTTCCAGGGCTTCAACAATAGGCCAGATCGGGAATTCTTAGAGCTCTATAGCTGCTATTGGACTCCCTCCGGAAGAACTCAATTCCTCATCGCACTCTCTCACCTGGAGAGAGTTTCTCACAGGCCTGACATCCTGCTTCTTCAGTCCCGCTCCTCAACACACATGCATGGTGATGGAAACAACATAACTAGATGTGGGGAACCAATGAAACACATGCTACCCGCGGGGTACATGTTCAGTAAGATATCAATTTGGGCTTGTTGCATAGGTTCGGGGTGTTTCAGGAATTCCACAATGGAGGAAAATGACTGACTGCGTGATTTCTCCATGCATGAGTGAATCACCCCCAACAAATGGTCATTTAGGTCTAAATGGTGAGAATCGTGAGAATCGTCAGAATGGTAAGAATGGTGAGAATGCCCCCCCATAAATATGCATGCGTTTTGGATGACACTTGGCTCTCCAAGAGCACATTCCCCCCACTTGGAACTCATTCCTCTCCCTAAAGGAACTTATGATAAATTAATATCCTCTTTACAACTTTTAGAATAATAATATATTATTCTATTAGGATCTTAAGCTTAACCCTTCTTTCCTAGACTCATATCCCCATCCCTTTCTCTACCCAGTAGAGCTTATTCCCCCATACTCTTTCTCTGTGGTCAGTCTACACGCAATGGTGTTGTTTATATTAATAATATGGATATTTACATGTATAAAACAAGCTCTTGGCCTTTAACATCTAGGCTCTCCTACCTAATAAGCACATAAGATTCCTATCTTATAACAATTGGCTCACCATCCTACAAAACATGTTACAATTCATGATTACAATCAGGGCTTGGCCTTGGGATATTACACCTACAGAGGGAAGTGTAGAGCTATAGGGTGGATAATGAAAGGATGATGAAAGCTCAGGAAGAGATACTTTAGACTTTGAATATGATACAGAGGCAAGCCAATAAATATTCTCGCATAAAGCAAGAAGCTAGTGCTAGACAAGTGGCATCATCAATATACCATGTTAGAAGGGATGATCATATGAAATCAAGGAGTGTGAGTAGACATCATCACTTCCTAGAGAAATCAAATAGAAGATCTTGTGCATGTTCAGGTACAAGGGGAAGCCAAAGTGTGTCTATTGTTAGAAGGCAGAGGAGAAGACTAGAGTCAGACATTTTACAAGGTGAAGTTAGGAAAATCAAGCCACCAACTTTTAATGAAGAGCATAGAAAGGGAGAAGAGGATAAATCATGGCTATTGGAAATGAAGAAGTATTTCTAGCTTCTTGACTACCCCTCAAGGGTAGAAACCATAATTCCAACCTACCACATGCAAGGAAAGGCAACCATAAGGTGGGATCAACTTAAGGAAGCCAAGAACCTTGATGAGAAGGTCTTATGGAGACAATTCAAAAGATATTTCCAGGAAAAATATTTGTCAGAGAATTACTATGAAAGGAAGATGAAATATTTATTTGAAATCAAGCTAGGAGGCATGAAAATGAATGAATATGAGAAGAGGTTCTTTGAGCTGTTGAAGTATGTTTTATTCATAAAGGATGAGAAAGTCAAAATCCAAATATTCCTGAGTAGGTTGCCTTCCTTATACATTGAAAAGATACACTATGATAACCCCATGACTTTGGAGGAGGATATAAGAAGAGAAAAACACTTTTATGAGCAAAGAAGAGGGAGGATAGTCTTCCAAAAAGAATGGAATAACAATATGAATGGTAAGAAGGAACAAAGTTAGAAATGTTTTAAGACACCATTTCATAGGAACAACTCACACGAAAATCAACAAGGCCAGTCATCCTAGAATGAGCCCAGAATGGAAAATTCTTTTGGGAAAGGGCCAAGGAAACAACCCATGAAGTGTTGGGTATGTGAGGGAGATGACTTGTACAGGTATTTCACTCACAAAGGTGAAAGAATGAGTATTATCCATAGTATTCAGGAGACTAAAAAAGTGGAAGACATTGGAGGAAACATGCCAAGGATTTATGTAGCCTTGGACAACAAGCAAGTAGAATATCGGTCCCCCATGATTGAAGTGGAAGGTAAGATTGAAAACCAACCCACAACAATTTTAGTTGATTATGGAGCTATCTATAGTTACATAAACTCTAAAATTTTTGAAATATTTCACTTACAAAGGAGTAAGCATAATAAATCTTGGTTAGTTCAGTTAGCCACAAGGGATAAGAGGAAAATCAATGAGCTAGTCAAAGATTGTCCAATAAACATGAATGGACTTAGTGCAGAGGTAGATTTGAACATCATACCATTAGGCTCATATGATTGTCTAATTGGTATATATTGGTTGGAAAAACACCATGTTTTCCTAGAATGTTACAACAAGACAATCACTTGTCTTGATGAAGAGGGGCAACAAGGCAAGGTTAAAGGCATTCCAAGGGCTGTAGCTGTTAGAGAAGTTTCAACTATACAGTTGAAAAAGAGTTTCAAGAAGGAATGCCAGATTTTTGCAGTCCATATGGAAGAGGAAACCAGAGATAAAATGCCAAGTATTGAATACCATCTAATCTTGAAGGATTTTGGATATGTTTTTGGGGATATCCCAGGACTTCCAACAAAGAGAGACATTGATTTGGTGCCAGGAATAGAGTTGAAGAATGGGCACACCATAGTTGAAGGAGTTGCAAATGCAACTTGAGGAATTGTTAAAGAAGGGGTGCCCCAATGCTTTTTGTGAAGAAGAAAGATGGAACCTTGGCTATGTATTGATTTCAAATCGCCGAATAGGGTCACCATAAAGAACAAATACACCTTGACAAAGATTGATGATCTATTTGATCAGCGAAAAGGTGAAAGAATATTTTCCAAGATTGACTTGAGATCGGGTTATCATCAAGTGAGAATAAAGGAAGAATATATTAGCAATACAACATTTCAGACAATATACATGAATTATGAATTTAGAGTAGCGCCATTTGGGCTATTAAATGCACCTATTGTTTTCATGTGCATGATGAATGGAGTGTTCAGGAAATACCTAAACAAGTTTGTAATTGTATCCATGGATGATATACTCATCCACTAAAAGATAAAGGATGAACATGAGCAACATTTAAGAATAGTGCTAAAATTTTTGAGAGAGCATAAGTCATATGCCAAGCTAAGTAAGTGCATCTTCTATCAAAACAATATTTATTACTTAGACCATATTATTTCAACACGTGGGATAATAGTTGATCTTGATAAGATAGAGGCCATTAGAGGATGGCCAGTGCCAAGAAATGTCATAGAGGTCAAATAATTTATGGGTCTTCCAGGATATTACCGAAGATTCATAAAAGGTTTTTCAAATATTGAAATCCCAATCACTTCTTTGCAAAAGAAGGGAGTGAAATTTGAATGGACTTCCAAATGTGAAGAGAGTTTTTAGCAGTCAAAGGACATTTTGACAAGTGTACCAATATTGATGATTGAAGACCTCGATGAATATTTTGTTGTGTGCATTGATGCATGCAAGGAAGGGATCGATGGATTCCTGACACAAAAGGATCACGTGGTGTGCCACAAGTCAATAAAATTGAAAGAGAATGAGAGGAATTAAGCTACACATGAATTAGAATTAGGATCCATTATTCATGCAATAAAGATGTAGAGACACTGCCTGATGTGGAGAAACATTGAGCTCAGTACAAACCATTCTGGTTTGAAACATTTGTTTGGAAAACCAACATTAAATTCTAGGAAAACTAGATGGCTCAAATTTCTTAGTGAATGTGACTTTGAAATTAAGAATATCAAAGGAAAATAAAATTAGGTGGCTGATGCACTCAACAGAAGAGTGCAGGAGATGCATGCTAAAACCATTAACATGTATAGGACTGATTTGAAAGATATAATTTTAGAGGCTACAAATTCAAATCAACACTATTTGTAAATAAAAGAAACGTTACAACAAAATAATTTACAACATAAATTTAAATATTATGAAATGCAAGAGGATGGAGTCCTCATGTACAGAGACACAATATATGTGCCAAACTATAGAGAGATAAAAAATATAGTGTTGAGATAAATGGATAATGTTCCATATGCTGGACAACTAGGATATTGGAAGTCAATTGCAGCTGTGAGGAGCTAATACTTTTGACTCGGAATGAAGAAATAAGTGGTTGATTACATAGAACGGTGCTTAGAATTCTAGAAGGTAAAGGATGAGCATAGACATCCAACTGGGACATTATAGCCATTTCCCATTCCGAAATGGAAGTGGGAAGTAGTTACAGTTGATTTTATTACTAAGCTACCCAGGAAAGTGAAGCAACACGATCCCATCATGGTAGTGGTGGATAAATTGACTAAGGATGCACATTTTATTCTAGTTAAGACTACTCACAAGGAAAATGATATTGCATAAATCTACATGAAATAAGTTGTCATGCTACATGGAGTTCCCAAGGAAATAGTTTCAGATAGAGATCCCAAGTTTACATCTAATTTCTAAAGAGGATTGTTCAAAGGCTTCGAGACAAATTTAAATATCAATACAATGTATCACCCATATTTTGATGGGAAAATAGAGAGGACCAATAGGATAATTGAGGACATGCTCAGAATGTATGTGATGGATCAACCATCCAAGTGGGATGAATATATCCATTTAGTTGAATTCACTTATAATAATGCGTACTAGACATCATTAAAAATGAGCCCGTTCGAAGCCTTGTATGGCAGGAAGTGTAACACACCAATGAGAGTGGATAACCCAACATATAGAGTTGTTATTGGGATAGATTTTCTAAAAGAAATGGAATATAAGATGATAAAGATTAGACAAAATTTAAAATCTTCACAGGACAGGAAAAATAGTTATGCATAAAAGAACATGACTTTCATATATTTTAAAGTGGGTGAACTTGTGTTCTTGAAAGTGAAGGTGAAAAGAAACTCACTAAGATTAGGAAGTTTCCCAAAGTTGGCAGCAAGATATTGTGGGCCTTTTGAAGTAATAGAAAAGATAGGCCTAGTTGCATACATGCTAGCATTTCCTACATCCATTATAATGCATAATGTATTTCATTTGTCCTTATTAAAGAAATATGTTCTTTACCATAACCACATAATTTATTGTATTGTGATTTGGGTGGTACACGAAGGAGACTTTCAGGTGGAAAAAATGCACATCCTAGACCAGAAGGTCAAAGTTATTAGGAAAACAACTATAGGCCTTGTAAAGGTCTAGTGGACCTACTATGGTCTTGAAGACATTACATCGGAGCACGAGGAAACCATGCGAGAGGAGTACCTGCAAATTTTTGTCAAATTTGAAGAAAATAGAATATAAGAATGCCAGACTCCATTTTGGGTAGTTAGAGTTTTGAAAACACATTTCATAGTTTTCCTAGCCAACATGTGCTAGGAGCCATGATAAAAGAATGGTTAATCCGATGGGCTGAGGACAGTGAAGGGGGTACATTCCTTGGGTCAGCAGGTTGAGAGGAATATCATATTGTGGTTGGAATTGCTATTGGAGTTATGAAATTGTAGAATTTTATTTTTCTAAGTATTGTGATGTAATTTTTTTACATGTATATCGACATAGTTGTTTGCACCGAATATGGTGCACAATTGTAGGGGAGGATAATTGTAATGTACCCACTAGAATCCCCATTTTAATTAATGCATAATGTAGATATGATGTGTGGTTGTGGCCAAGAAATGTAATATGTGAATTGTATATCTGAATTTAATAAATAAAATGTGATGTTAGTTGTCGAGGGACATGGAAAAAGATGGGGGATGAGAAATCCACAAGAGAGGAGGGGTCTAAAAAGGGGATTTTTATTCACGAGTTTAATTCCCAAATCCTTTTTCCTGATTTTAATGTTTTGAGTGAACCTTCTATTTTTTCTATTGAGTGTTCCCAAAGCCAATCATTGAATACATGTAAGAGGGTGGGTGTGAGGAGTCACATCCCATAGTTATTGGGACCAAGGGGATGAAGTAAAATCAGTTTTGGGATGAGTATGAGTAAAAAAGAATAACAAAAGGAGAGGAAATTTGTATGGCCAAGGTGAAAATTTTATACAATCAATTTTTTGCATGGGAAGGGAGAGACAATAGAAGAGGAGAGTGCACTAGAGTTGGAGCAACAATGGAGCGTGAATTCTGGAGAATTTTTGGAGCTAAATACTGAAGAAGAAAGTTGTGAGGTTTGCAGAAGAACCGGGTTGTGAAGCTTGAAGAGTGAACTCATGTGATAGTTGTACTACAACAACAAGTCTGTTGCTATTGTTTCCCTGGTAGTGAGTTTCCCTTGAGTTCCCAATAATGATATTCCTATTTACCTGGACCAGAGAGACCCTGATAAATGAATGGGATACCTGAGGGACTGAGAGAAATAAAGGGTTACATTCCTTGGTTTGGGAAGTTCGAGAGGAAGAGAGCTGAAGGAAATTTGGGATAGTTGTAGGAGAATACCAGTGGGTTGTGGGATTATTCGAGTTGTGAGTGGATAGTGAGATAAAGCCTCATTTGTGGATTCCTAGCCCCAAATCAAGGGTAAGTTGTTGTTGAGATCTATAACAACAAGTCTATGGTTGGGTGGAATGTCCATCCCAAGCAACGGGTTGCATAACTACATTTTAGAAAGATAAGTGTTTTATCTATTTTCTATGTTCCATTACGAGTTTTAATTGTCGTGCATTAACTTTGTGTATCTGAATGCTTTATATGTTGTTGTGATGAATTTATTAGCTGCATTCATGTTTATTTATAATTATGTATATGTATTTAATTAATGGTATAAGAAAATTGTTAAATCTATGTGTTTTCCTGTAGCTGGTAAGCTACATGATTTGTTAGCAGAAAATTATTATTTTTATGTGCATTCTACATGTAATGAAACTTAGTCATGTTGGGGTGCATTAAAACATTTTTCTCATTTTTGGAACAATGTATCAACCAAATGGTGTAGTGTAGCTAGGAGGATAATATGGGGTACCTAGGGAGGTACCCAAAGGGATGAATAATAGAGAGCTTGTTATGTATTTCTATGTATGGATGCCTCTTGTTAAGTGCTTGAGATCTAAAAATACAATCACATACAAGATACAAATAAAAATATGGAAAATGTCCTTTACTTGATTAATACCAAAACCCTTAAGGTAGGAAAACACCTTACAATTGATCCTTTTATGGAAGGAATCCACTCATGTTCACTTTCCTCTTCAAGGGGTCAACTGCCTATTGAGATAAGCTCCAAATTAAATACTCTTAAACCATGCCTCATTACATTGCATACACTTCTTTATATAATACTACTTACCTCCTATGAGAATTCTAGAGAAAGAACCTTCTAGTAGGTGGAACCTTCTAGTAAGCCTTCTTATATTTATTGTGTTCACACTAGCCCTTATTTACTAAAATTGACCTTCATAAATTAAAATGCATAAAAAACTCTCTATTGTTATTCCCCTTGGGTACCTCCATAGGCACCCCATATTATCCCCCTAATTACACTACATTCCACCCCCCTTAGAAAAATGTTTTCCTCAACCCTTGTTATGAGGAAGTACAACCGTATACTAGGGTCCCATGGACAAGTGTGAATTTTAATGTTGAAGTAGGCTATAGAATGGGGGTATCATGTACAAGTGCTAGCCACCATGTTGAACTAGTCCAAGCTCCATTGTAATACTGGGCCCGATGTACGAGTGACCCATGTACGAGTTCTTAAGATGACACCCAACTGAGGAATCATGAGCTCCATGACTGACCAATTAATATGATCCAAATACCCATCAATGACATGGGGATTAAAATAAGGATAATCCTCAAAAATATCATCTGCATAGTTGTAAATGATTGAGGCTAAATATGGAAGGAACAATACCATTGTAGAATATGGAAACTACACACTAGTAGTCTTGACGGGTTCATGATTTCCCTTAATGATGTTCTCTACATAAGGTGGAGTAGAGTCATCATATAGATGATAAAAGTGGTTGTCATCCTAGAAATTACAAGTATACATATACCAATCATCACACTCATCCTCAAAGTCATACCAAGCCCATATTTCCTTACAATACTCTCTATTGATACAACAACATATTCTTATAGAGTAATCCAGGCAGGCTTCTTTCATCAACCTTGACATATTAACATTTAGCAGATCCATGAGGGTTTGAGAACATAATTTTTCAATGGGTATAACGTAGAAGATATTTATTGAAAGAACAACTTATAATATTCCAAATATAACCTATGGAAATATTCTATCCAATGGTGCTATTTTGATGGAAATATGAGCACCATGTCAAAATTTATGAGCTTTGTAGTCCTATGCCCATCACAAAAAAACCCCGAAAATTGTTGATTTTAAATCAACGATATCTTCACTTCAGGAGCTTCAATTCGAACATTTTTATTTTTTATTTTTTAAATTGGTTGATTTTGTAAGAAGAACTCAGATCTACAACTTTTGTTTTTTCAAATTTGACACCAATTTCTACAGAAAACTGAAAATTGCGTGGCTATTCACAGAAAAACCTAGAAAACTTGTTGATTTTAAATCAATGATATCTTGACTTCCCAAACTCCGATTTAGACGGTTTTTTTTTTTTTGAAATCGATTTTTTTTCCAACATGAATTTAGATATGAAACCTTGCTCTTCAAATTATGCTAAAAAATCTACAATAATTGATAACAATGTTATGGGCCTCTTTTTCCCCTTGAAAACAAAAATGTGCAAAAATAAAAATTTCTTCCTTCTTTGGTCGAAGAAAGAGCTGTGATACCACTTGTTAAGTTCCTGAGATATGAAAATACAATCAAATACAAAATATGCAAGAATAATATATAAATTCTTCACTCTTTATTAATAGAAAAACTCTTAAGGTAGGGTAGCACCTTACAATTGATCCTTTTATAGAAGGAATCCACTCCTATTCACTTGCTTTTTCAAGGGGGGGAACTCCTATTTATGTAAGCTCCAAATATAATACTATTCAACCATGCTTCATTACATTTCATACACTTCTTTATATATAACACTACCTACCTCCTAAGAACATTCTAGAGAAGGTACCTTCTAGTAAGCCTTGTTACATTTATTGTGTTTACACTAGGACTTTTTACTAAAAATGACATGCATACATAACAATAGATAACAATACATAACAACCTCTGTATTATTAATCCCCTTGGGGACCTCTCTAGGTACCCCATATTATCCCCCTAGCTATACTACAAATGGTCTTGGCATCTACATGATGTTGAATCAAATGGTAATTCATGTTGATGTGTTTTGTTCAATCATGGAATCTATGATTCTTGTCCAACTTGATTGAAGAATTTTTTTCAATCAAAAGTGGATTAGAATTCATCCATTTCTCCTACAAATCCTCTAGTATCTTCCTAATCCACACAATCTCATTTTTCGCCTTTTCAACAACCCCACACTTTGCCTCTATAGTGGAATCTGCTTGAACAAACTATTTGGAATATATCCAAGAGATAGATGTTGATCCAAGACTTATGAGGTATCCTAAAGTAGAAACTCCATTCTCCTTATCCCCATCAAATATTGAATCTATACATCCAACTAGTTTGAATTCCTCCACCTTAGATTATTTGAGCCCAAAGTATTGAGTTCCCTTCAAGTATCTTATAACTCTCTTTGAAGCACACCAATGTCCTTCACAAGGTTTTTGCATGAACCTATAAAGGACACCAAATGAAAATGAAATGTTTATTCTAGTAGTAGTAAGGTAGATAAGACCCCCCACAAGCTATTTATATTTAGTTGCATCCTCAAATTCATTCCCTTCTTTAGATGTTATCTTCAATTTTTTTTCCATTGGAGTGGATAGAGGATTACAATTAACCATGCCAATTTTGTTAAACAATTCTCCAATGTACTTCATTTGGGAGATGAATACATACTTTTTATTTTGAGTTGCTTCAATACACAAGTAGTAGTGAATATGTCCCATGTTTATCATCTCAAAACCCTTCTTCAATTATTTATTTATGGATACAATATATGATCCATTGTTCCTTGCTATCAAAATATCATCTACATACACCACAATATATACAACAATTTTTCCAACTTTCTTGACAAATAAAGTTGCATCATCAAGATTAAAATATTTGAAATTGATCTTAAAATTATTCTTAGTTAGCTTTTCATACCATGTGTGAGGAGCTTGATTTAGGCCATACAAATACTTGATGAGATTTCATACCTTTTGTTCTTGACCCTTCACAACAAATCCTTCTGGTAGAGACATGTAGACATTATATTTCAAGTCTCCATTCAAGAAGTCTATGTTAACATCCATGTGATGAATCTTCCATCTACTATGTGCTGCCAAAGCCAACAATGCATGAATGATATCCCATTTTGTTGTGGTGGAAAATATCTCCTCATATTCTATTCCTTCTTTCTATGCATATCCTTTCACCACAAGCCTTGACTTATACTTTTCAAGTGATCCATCTAGTTTGTACTTGTTCTTGCAGACCCACCTACAACCAATTGGTTTGATTCCAAATGGAGGATCCACCAAATTCCATGTCCCATTCTTGTTGAGAGCATTATACTCATTTTGCATGGCTTCTTTACACTCATCATGAGAATGAACTTATTCAAAGGAATTTGGTTCAATGTTAGTAAATAAATTCAATTTACAATCATTTGAAACATCCATATCATTTACATCACCTAAATCTGAATTATCGACATCACCTAAATTGAATTATCTACATCACCTCCATCATCTTGTCTTGTTGAGATTCTGGTTCATGTCTTTCCAAAATCATAAAGATGAACACTTTCAAGTGTCTTTATGAGCCACTTTGGACATTTCCCTGATGGTCTTGGTTGGTCCACTGATTGAGATGGTTCTACATTCCCATAAAGGTTCATCCTTTCAATCCTCTCAATCACATCATCCAATTGAACTTCATGTTCTGATGAAGTGGATAGATATTCCACATGAGGGGGAGATGGCACTTCAAAAGGATATTCCATAGATTGATCCAATATAGGGAACCCCACTTCAAGATGTGTAATATCATCATCAAACCCATGATATGTCTTTACATTGGTGAATCTATCTAGATGATCAAGATGTTTCTCAATAGTTTTGTCATTATTGGTGGATTAAAAAAAAATCACATCTTTGGAAAGAATGAAATTTGTGTTTACCTTATCAGAAATATGATATGCCTTGTTGGTATTTGATTACCCAAGAATATGAAATTTTTACTTCTTGCACCAAGTTTGTTTCTTAACTTATTAAAAATTAAGGCATAGTAGGTGGAACCAAATACCCCAAGGTTACTCATAGAAGGAATGCTACCATACCAAATTTCATAAGGAGTATTATTCCAAAGAGAATGAGATAAACTCCTATTTTTCACATATACTGCACATAGAACTGTATCAACCCAAAACATCAACTTCACACTCTTTAAAAATAACATTGAACATACCATGTTCAAGAGTGTCCTATTCTTTCATTTTGCTACACCATTATGTTGAGGATTGTATGGAGAAATGGTTTGATGCTTGATCCCATGTTGGTGAAGATATATTTCAAACTCATTTGAAAAGTGTTACCCTCCATTATCAGTATGAAGAGTGAAAATATGAGATTGAGCTTCATTTTCAATCCGTAGATGAAAATTTTTAAATATTTCAAAATATTGATATTTTCATTTCAACAAATAAACCCAACACATCCTAGTGTAGTAATCAATGAAATTCATGATATATTTATTACCAAAAGAAGATGAAATAGGGATGGGGATACACAAATTAAAGTGTATGAACTCTAGATTTATATGTGCTCTCGAAGTGGAATCATGAAAATGTTTCTTTCTTTACTAAGGATACATGCCTCACATTGCTTCAGATTCCTTGGAATGGTGGGAAAATTAGAAACACCATTAGTTTCAACAATCGAAGATTGTCATCGTTGATCTACCAAAATATAGGATGCCACAAGATATTAGAAGACAATGTACCTTCATCATGGTGAAAAAGGTATGTAGAATTATGTGCTTGTGCAAATGTCCCTTTCAGCTTCAACAATCTATCATCCTCCCATCCTGTCATGATGACCATGTTGTCATAATACCTCCTTATTTCAAATAGCCTATCAAAAATGTGAATGGAATGGTCTTGTTTTTGAATGTGCACAAGAGACAACAAGTTCCTCTCCAACTTAGGAATATAGATAACATTATGCAAAATAAAAATCAAGAATCCAGGAAATTTGAGCCCAATGATGCCAATTCATGTAGGTTTGATACTGGAACCATATGCAAAGTTTACTACACCATCTACACTGTCGTTCAATTCTTCAAAGAAGTCTCTTCGAAAATTCATGTGGAAAGTATCACCAGTGTCAAGCAACCAATAATCTCTCCAAGAGGCAAATGGAGTTTTGAACAAATCATCATTTATACTAATATTGCAATGAGAAATAATAGATTGAGTAGGTTTATGAGATTTACCTTTCTATTCCTTTTCTTCTTTCTTGTCTTTGATATTCTCCCATGGTATCCTACATTTTGTTGCCTCATGTCCATTCTTTCCACAATGGACTCAATGAAGATCATATCTCTCACCTTGATTATGCAAAACGCCTTGCCTATGAAACACTTATTTCCACATCTTCGATATCCACATTTTCTGCACTTTCTTCTTCTTTGAGCTTCAAAGATGTATGGACATGGAAAGTGTTTGGGAAAAGGTGGTGCAAAAAATCACAAGAAATTTTTTCATGATAATATCCAAGGTATCATCAAACCCACAATCTAACATTTGGCAAGGGGTGGTCGTATGAAGTGTATGCCTTGAGAGGAGCTATGGCCATCAATCATTGTTTTCAGAGAGGTTTTCAAAAAACAGTAACAAGAAAAAGAATGAGGGAGAAGAGAAACAACTCAAGAGGAATCATGGAGTTATCAAGAAAACCTTGCTCTAATACCATTTTCAAGCCAAGGATTAGTAACTCCACAGATGAATTATTTTCATTAAAGTGAGCCATACATTAGTACAATGAGAAGTGACATTTGGTTTCATCTTCCAAGAGGTCTGAATGAATCTTCCTATTCACTTATGAATCTTCATATTTGTCCTAAAATAATATTTACAATGTACCATAACCCCAAGGATTAGGTATGTAGAAATAACCTACAAGGACCTCTAAGGTTACAAGCATGTGGTCTAAAAGACATGTGCATCATGAATTTTTTGAAATCATGATATAAAGTTTTTTCTGAAGATAAAAGGATAGTGTCTCCTCTAAATTCATGTTCAGTTAAGGTACTCTCCTGCAAAAGTAGAGCTTCTTTAGACAATTTATCCATTTTGAGTTAAATTCTTGGTAAATATGAGAAAAAGTGTGTGTGTGTGTGTGTGTGTGTGTGTGTGTCTATATCTATCTATCTATCTATATATATATATATATATATTGAGTAAACAATTTTCAAGAAACATCTAATGTAGATAAGTTCACTTTCAATCATTTACAAATTCATATCAAGGGGTGTTAGTGTGAATAGGGTTCTTTAAATATCTAGTTCTTTCTTAGCTAGTTCTTTGATTTATCTCTCTTCACACTAGGTTAAGTTTACTTAGGAACTTTTTCACTTTATCCCATATTGATCGTGTTTTCAATCACTTGGGTGGTAAATCCTATATATACTCACCCATCACTCTCATATGAGTATCTCATTTTCATTGTATGCTTTGCATTCTCTTGAGTAGAATACAATTTATTCTTTCTCATTTTTTTTTATTTCTAGCTTTCCTTTCCTTCATTCATTTGCATTCTTGGGTGGCATTCCAGCCAAATATTACATGGTATCATAGTAGTTGTGAGTTGTGTGTTAGAAATTCGAGTGTGGAGATATTTGTTTTGAAGCACATGAGTATGCTCTTCTCTTTCATCCTCGGATGATATAGAGAATAAGAAAAGTGTGGAGAAAACACTAGTTTTTGGGAGGGTTCATTTTTTTACTTGCCATATGAATTTTTTTTTGGAGCTTCATGCAGACATTCTGAACTCACCATTGAGTCCAGAGTAGCTAAGATATCCATATTTTCCTTTTGTTTCATCCCTGTTGGACATTAAAGGCCAATGATGCAAGGGTTTGAAGCCATAGGTGTTGATACTAAGAGGGGGGTGAATCAATATCAAGTACAATTTAAAACCTTTTTCAACTCATAATTAAACCATTCAATTATATCCAATGAGCAATGAACAATAGTATAAGAGTTACAAACCCTATCTTCCATAGAGTGTATCTCCATAATTATAGTAAATCAAGAGCTGAACTTTTTACCACATGTACCTTGATATGTCTTCTCAATACTATAGAAATTCCACCATCTAAATCATTCTAGAAAAAACGTTATAGCAAAAATGGTAAGATGACCTGAAAATAACATACCTTAGAACACATCACCAAAAGACTTCATCCTCCCTTGAAATCCGACCTTCTTTACTT
>JZKD02S1889901.1:458454-469560 GCA_000966675.3 Picea glauca
GAGACATTTTCATTTTGAATCATCTGGTACTTGAACATTTAAGTGGGGTAAAAGGAGGTTGCCCCCTCGAAGAGGCTTATTATTTGAAATTATCTATTTTTCAAGGCATTGAGTACTTTTCCTGAGGTTTTTCTATGCTATATTGATGTTTGGTTCCTAACAAAGTGGCCTATTGTGCATTTAATTATGAAGAAATTGATGCATAAGATGAATATTTTTCTCAGGATAGAAGAAAATATGAAGAAGAAAAGGAAGCATAGGTTGAATGTTTCATTAAAGGAAGAGAAACTCAGAGGATTTGAGTTTAGATAGAGGTCAATGGAAGAAGAAGAAGTTTGCTTCTATGAACTAGAGAAATGATCATTCGTTGGAGAGAATGATAATGGGGATTCTGAAGGGAGACCTGTTGAGAGTCTCATGGGCTGTTAGGAAATTTCATATCAACACGAAAGGATGATTCTAGAGGCATCAAATGAGACCATGGGGTCTTATGTTTTCAAAACTAATTATTGGTGTGTGTTTGCATGTAAGAACATATAAGAGTCTCTTATGAATGAGGAAGATACAACATTTTCTCATGAAGGTGATCAGGATCAATATCATTTTCAGCAAATTTGTGCAAAGTTTGAGAGACAGTTGCAATGACCTATCATAACAATAAACCATATAGAGATGGCTCATGAAGACAACCTTGAGGGTGAAGAAACTGAAGGAAAAAAATCAAATACAATGCTAATGGACTATGATGAAGAAATAAGGCTACTGAAAGAATGGATACAAAACCCCAATATTGGTGAAGAATGCATCACAAGTGCAGACACAAAGCATCCAAGAATTCTTAGTTGCAACATTGTAAGTGAGAAGGATGAAGTTCAAGACATAGAGTTGTGTTGTGAAGACGAAATTTTGCTGCATACACATCATGAATGCACATATCAAAGGATTGTCTTGAAAGACAATAAGGATAATGAATATAACTAGGAGAATGCCAAAGATAACTTAGAAATTCATGTATCAAAGGAAGCAACAAACTACCTATGCATTGAATATAAATATGGGGTGTTAACAATCATTCTTTTGTCTGATGATGAAATTTAAGAGTTGGAAGAGAAAATTGTTTGTTGTAATATGTTTATTTCTTGTGCAGGTGAAGATAAGGGTGACAACTATGAAAGAAGTCAGTATTCCATGAATAAGAAAGGAGTTTGGAGGAGACAAATGAAAGTGTCAAGCACTTTTGGAGGAGTGTATGAAGAAGAATGGAGAAATATGTTGAATGGAAGACATATCCTCAAAGAGGTTGAACACTTTGAAAATTATTTCCATGGGCTTGAGAATATGAAAGGAATCGATGCCACGAAGTTGGCGAAAACTACGTGAAGTCCATATGAAGGACATAGGAAACAAAAGGCAGAGATGTACATTGAAATTAATGGTTTGTGGAAGTTGACGATGAAGAAGTCTAGATGGATATACCATGGGATGAAAATGGAAGTCAACCACAAATTTTAGTTGGATGAGAGAGATTATATGAAAAAGGTAAATGGAAAACAACAGAGTAAGATATGGGATCTTGGAAAACCTGAAACATAGATGAGGAAACATGACAACTAAATGAGTAAGAAAAAACAAAATAAAGTTTTGGATCCTGGAAGATGGAGGACAACAGTGAAGAAGCCATGCAACAAGGCATGTGTACAACATCAACAATGAGATTGAGGAGAAGTGAATCAATTGAAGACACATGTTTAGGATATCATGAAAATTTTAACCATGTGAGTATGATACATGAACATTTTCCCTCCAAAAATCAACCTTGTTGATTAGGCCTTGGGGGTATTTGAATTTACTAAGGGAGTGGGTTCCCTAATTCTAAATTATTGTATTTTCCATGTATTTTAGAAGGTCCACATAAGTTAGGATTGGATTTGATTGAAATATAATATATAATAGAATATCCCTTGGTTTATAAGAACTCGAAGGAATGGAGACCCTAGAGAGATCCTAGGGATAAAGAGAGATTTTTGGGATAGATGAGAGTATTGTGGATCTGAGAGATCCTAGAGATAGGTTTCATATTTCAAGGAGTGTGATTAGGATTTGAAACTAATTGATGGTTCATATACCTTCTTTAACTATGTAAGCCTACATACATTAGAGAGGGGGAAGAGATAGGTATGAGTTAGAACAAGAGAGAATTGAGAGATTAAAATGCCAGGTGTGGCCAAAGGCCAATCATAGACCAATTGAATGTAAATCAGGCCAAGAAAGCTGAAGGTTTTATGTAAATCTATGTACAAAGATTCATTAATAGAAATATTTGTGTTTATTGGTTCTCTATGTCAAGGTGGAATTTAGATATCTTCCATTGTATTGGTGTCCTTGTGTTGAGTGTTTGAAGTCCATATCAGACTCTTTAAAGTTGTTGTTGCAGGTTTCAGGTTTTAAACTGTGTCAGAACGCTCAGTTCAAAGAATGAAGGATCGTTGAACTGACTTAAGGTAGATTGGGGCCGAGTGACAGGAGAATTCATTTAAAATCGTGGTTGAATAAGATTTGAATTCTACTATGTGTGCAAAGGGTTGAATAGCTCAAGAACATAGATCAAATCCCTTTGTAGGAGAGGAGAAATAGTAACCGTTGGATCAAGATAATCAACTAATCATGATCATTGATTTCATCAGACTGAGACTTTGTTGAGGTTTTAAAGTTGAATGACTAATATTAGATCTGTAGTGGAGATTCATCTAGATCGACGACAGGAGAAAAGTCTTCGATTAGATTTTGATACTTTGAGGGGGAAGTAGTCCAATGACCATTAGAGTTCATAGCTGGAGGAAAACCTCGATGAACAATAGTCCAATCAATGACATATATTGATCAGAGGAGAATATCAATGGTGGAGGTGAATAGTCAGAGGACTATCGTAGTAATTGGCGGTCAGAAGGTTCAGTGAAAGAAGGAACATGAACAATGGTGTAGATATATTCATAGCGATCCAAATCAACATATATGGGAAGAACACATGGAAATGCTATATTGGAGCAAGCTGTCGAAGTGGCCACAACTTGTTGGAGCTGAATGACTCAGATTTTCTAAATCAACAGTGGACATCTACTCAAAGTGAGTTAGGACAACCGTTCAGGAAGGAGACACATGGAATTTGATCATCGATACTAGGGTCACAATGGATTAATGATAATAGACTGTGATCGCTGATCACGAGAGACTGGAGGTGGAGATTGATCCATTAGATTGAAGCCCAATAGTCCAATAGAACTGAGGTATAAACCTTATCCAGATCAATGGTGGAGATAAGCCCTTTAAAGAGCTCGACGATGTATAATTGTGAAAGTGATACATTTCATAGGATCTTGAACTTTCAGAGTTCATATCCATCATAGTGTTGCATCTTGATAGAAATCTAACCAGTGGAAGCTTGTCTGAGTCCAAAAGTGCAGTGTGGTTCCAACCATCGGAGCGGTAGAGGCTTGTTAGAGTCTGAAGCTATCAGAGTGTTATAACTCATTGGAATCTGATACAAGAGAAGTCCAATGGTTTATGGAGAGTTAAGCTCTGATGATGTTAAGCGCTTGGTCATGGCACACAGTTGTATGGAAATATAACACCTGAGGTTTTAGAGTTCATGCTAATTCCGATAAGCGCTTGATTACAACATATGGTCGCATGGAGGATAAGGGAATGAGCCCAGAAAAAAAAAATGATCAAGATTTTGAGTAAGGAGCTTAGTGCCAATCTGAGGAGGGATTAAGTTAAGCACCTATGTATAGTTAGTGTATTTTGGGACCGAATCAATATCTAAGAGAAGCTCGAGTGCTGAGCTGTAAGCAAATTTTTATTCAAAATTCTACATATGTGGGTTTTTAGGCTAGGAGTTCATCACAATTCCACTCAGTGTTGTTGCTAGTGCCAATTGTAACCGCACTAAATATAAAGTGACAAATCATTTTTCTTGTTGGGGGGTGGGGATATTTGATTGAGTGATTTGGGGGGGATCTCTTGGTCTTATTATGGTTGTGCATCTCTTCTTACTCCTTCTCTCTTGTCCTTAACAAATGGGTAACTTTAAATTTTCATTGCTGGCACCATACAAATAAAACACATGGCATGAAAATGCATGGAATTCCTTAATGCAACACACATATACACCTTATATTGAAAAAAAGGTAACCGAACCCACAGATGATAAGGAAAAGGTACTCTGCATGATAGAACCAACAAACGATATTGGTTGTCTTAGGAGTCTAGTTTCCATTGATATAATATTTCAACTTTATGGATGTATAAATTCACCTAATGCATGGTAAAAATTAAAAACTCTCTATGGGACAATTGATGAAGTTAGGGGATATCAACTTGACAATGAACTAATGATTCTTGATCCTAAGCATTTTGACAACATCCAAGTTTATGTAACAAAGGTTAATGACTAGTATCCTAATGTAAATCATTTGGCATAGATAAAAATGACATACAACTTGTCTTAATTACCCTCTATAAAATTGGACCTGAATATGTTGCATTTGTTTCTAGCTTTCACACTCATAGGTTAACTATGGGATTTGCATCTACAATGCCTTATTTTTCTTCCTTTTCATAAATGTTAATGCATGAGCAGGGGAAGCTTCTTTCATGGGCCTCATTAAGCCATCTCAGTCTTAGGATTTGTTGGATGGTTAGTCGAAGGGACATAAAGAGATAGGGAAACTTGACAAGAAACAAAAGAAGTCCAAGAAGAAGTCACAAAATGATCAGGCATAGTCATCATTTTCCTCAAAAGCAGACTCCAACTCCTCTTCTTCAAAGGGAATTATTAGAAGAATGATAGTCCAACCTATATTTACTACAATAAGGTTGGTCATAAGGAGCATTCTTTTCATAAGAAGAAGATTGATGAGCTGAAGCATATTCTAAAAAATAACAACATTAATTTACCTTCTTCACAACAATCCTCTACTCCT
The DNA here is from genome assembly GCA_000966675.3 of Picea glauca. Classification (NCBI taxonomy): domain Eukaryota; kingdom Viridiplantae; phylum Streptophyta; class Pinopsida; order Pinales; family Pinaceae; genus Picea; species Picea glauca. Next base: position 463,437 of record JZKD02S1889901.1, read on the forward strand.
TTTTCCAAATCGGGCAAATGGAAAGAAACTGCACTTTTTTCTACTACATATTATTCTCAACGATGGATTATTGATTCGGGTGCATCACATCACATGGGTTCTTTCAGAGAATAATTTTCTTTGTCGGAGCCTTGTTTGGTGCTCCAGATTCTCATTGGGGATGACTCTCCTGTAGAACTCATCGGGAAAGGTTTTGTTGATTGTTATGACCCAATGGAGGCATATATGGGGTTAAATGTGTAAGACATTATCCCAATGGGGGGGATATATGGGGCTAAATGTACATGTAATTTGTAAATATATATGTAATAGGGTTGACCTAATAGTAAACGGGCCTCATGTGTAGGTGTGAATAGGTATATATAGAGATCATGTATTCATTATTAAGAACCAATGGCAATACCTAAATTTATAGGCGATGAAGTTAAAGATGAAATAAATCTTGTGGAATGGTTGAGGATGGTAAAAGAACATTGTAAGGATCATTTTCAAGCAAGCCTTAAGTTTTATGGTGAAGCTTATAAGTGGTGGAGAAGCCTTGATGAAGATACTAGACTCTAATCCACATGGGAAGTATTCATTATTGTAGAGGTGTAATTGTGATGTATGGATGTATTTGGATATTTGGAGGAGGTTATCCTATTCTTTAATGGTTTATTGTGTAAATTATCTATCTTGGAGTTGTGTTCCATGCTCACATTCTGTACATGGTGTGTACTTCTGTTCTGTTATAATATTATAAGCACTTGGATCATTACATTTGATATCAGAGCAGAAGTGCTTAAAATACCATAACAGAACAAAAGTAGACACCTTGTATATAATGTGAGTGTGGATCACAACTCCAAGATAGATAAGTTACAAAATAACCCATTAAATAATAGGAGAACCTCCTCCAAATAAATGAATACATCCATACATCACAATTCCACCTCTACAATAATGAATACATGGTCTCTATATATATACCTATTCACACCTAGAGATCATGATTTTTCACTATTAGGCCGAACCTATTACATATATATTTACACATTACATGCACATTTAGCCCTATATATTCCCTCCCTTGGGGTCATATCTTACACATTTAACCCCATATATTCCCCTATTGGGTCATAACATAGTACCCTCCTTCAAAAAGTTTTGTACTCAAAGCTTTGCATTTAAAGGCTTCACATGTGATGAAACCAAGTAATATGATTTTATTATGTTTCTTCTTTCTTCATTCCATTTATGATGATATATCCATTCAAAATCAATTCTTTTTTGTTTTAATCCTTGGTTTCTAGTCATTGTATAATTTTATTTCCTTTGATTCCATGTATTTTTGTTGTAGCTTCTCCAATTTGTAGTGGTTGTTGGTCTATGATAATAACTTGTTGAAGAGTGGTTTTGTGATGTTTTGTTCCATGAATATTGGCAAGTATTCCATCTTCTTCCTTCATAATGTTGATATCGACTTTCTTATCTTCCTTGAAATGTTTCCTGGTAATGAGGGTGTCAATATGGTTCCACTTTTGACATTTTTTATTCACTCTGCATTTGTATTTCATCTATATACTTTTCAGAGACAATGGAATCCTCTATATTCCTTGCTTTCTCTTTGATTGTTCTAGCCTTGGAGATAATACCATCATATTTGGCATGCACATCCTCTAGATGGAGTTCAAATTCTTCATGTATCTTCTTGTTCTCTTCTTGAATCTTGTCTTATTTCTCCTTTTGGAGCTACAATGTCACCCCATTTATCAAATTCTGACATCCTTCCTCAATTCTGGATTGCATTTTTTTATTTAACTTCATCAATTCTTAGGGATTCCTCAACCTTCTTGCAAATTTCCTCTTAAAGTCTTTTGGTATTTTATTCATCTAATATCCTTTCTTTTTCTTGATTTTGACAATGCTTCTTTTCTTCTTTCAATCTCTTAACCTCATCCAATAGTTTTTTATTATGATTTTGTAATATACATATCTCTTCATCTTTCTTTTTCATATCTTCCCTTGAATAATCCTTTTCCAACTTTGATTTACTACTCTTTTCTTACTTTAAGTTCTTAACCTCCTTGACTAGTGATTCATTAAGGGATCACATCTTAGATAGCTCCTAACCCTTTTATTAATATCTTCCTTTGCTTCTTTTAATTCATCTTGAATTCTATACAATTCCTCCATTTTTGTATCCCTAATCCATTTATCTGAGAAGAGTTTTTCAAATACTTCCCATGTGGAGTAGAGTCTAGTATCTTCATCAAGGCTTCTCCACCACTTATAAGCTTCACCATAAAACTTAAGGCTTGCTTTAAAATGATCCTTACAATGTTCTTTTACTATCCTCAACCATTCCACAAGATTTATTTCATCTTTATCTTCATCGCCTATAAATTTAGGTATTGCCATTGGTTCTTAAGTGAGGTCTAACCCCAACCCTTAAATTACAACCTCAATATATTAAGGATAATTATATCAATTATTTATAATAAATTTTCCAATATAACATTATGTATTTTCTCTTTCCATTGGCTTTTGAATCACCTCAATCGGACATATCGATAAACAAATATGATAGTTTTAAGTGAACATACCTTTGAAAACCCCGATTTGGAGTATGTCCTTATAGTTGACCTTATGATGTATTTCATAAATTTAGGCCCCTATGAGTATGAAAGTATGACTTGTATTACTATGAAATGTCTTCTCTGCAATTCTATAGGTCTGATCAAAATTGGGTGTGCCAAGTGAAAGTTAGGGTAACTTTCCCAAACCTTACTAATTTTTGGCCTTTCAGGGAGAAAAAGCTTGTACAAAATTCCATGCATCTAATATTCAATACCAAATTCTGAAATTCACACCCAAAATACTATGGATTTGCCTCTTTCCAATGCAATTTGTCTCACTAAATTTGGATCCTCTATGGAGAATATATGATGGTTTTACCCGAAACACATGTTTGAGACTAGTTATAGGGCTAACCAAAAACCCTATCTTCCATAGGGTGTATCTATGAAAGTACAACGAACCAGAAGCTGAACTTTGTACCAAAAGTACCTTGATAAGTATTCTAAATGGCCTCCAAGTTTTGTTTTCTGAAGTGGCCCTGAAAAAAAATTATAGTGAAAATTCCAAGATGACTTGTTTGAGGAAGCAAAACCCTAAGATTGATGCTCTAATACCAAATGTAATGATCCAAGTGCTTAAAATATCATATCATAATAGAACAAAATTACACACCATGTACAACATGTGAGCATGGGGCACAATTGCAATATAGATAAGTTACACAATAACCCCTTAAATAATATGATAATCTCTTCCAAATAACCAAATACATCCATACATCACAATTCCACCTCTACAATAATGAATACATGATCTCTATATATACCTTTATACACTTACACATGAGGCCCTTTTACTATTAGGCCGGCCCTATTACATCTATATTTACACATTACATGTACATTTAGCCCCATATATTCCCCCTCTTGATGTCATATCTTACATATTTAACCCCATATATGCCCCCATTGGGTCATAACATTGATGTTGTAACTGGTATTTTTGAGGATGTCCTATTTGTGCCTAATCTATCAACCAACCTTCTCTCCATCTATTATATTTCCCAGAATGGAAGAAAAGTTGAGTTCGCTCTAGATTCCATAACCATCAGGGATCTTGAAGACAATGCACTTCTTACAGTTGCTAAGGCTGATCATGAGTCTCACTTGTATAATTTCTCTCATTTAGTTCATGATCCTCATTCTACTGCTTTGCTTACCCATTCAGATTCTATGAGCAAGCTATGGCATGAACTATTTGGCCATCTCAATTTTTGTTATCTTCAATGACTTAGCACATAGGATATGGCCTTCCTTGGATCAATTTCTCAGATCGAGTTTGTACGAGCTGTGCCTTGGGAAAGCATCCCGAGGACAAGTTCGAGAAAGGGAAAGCCTGGGATTTAGAATTCCTCGAGCTAGTTCATGGTGATGTGGCAGGTCCATTTCCATCCTTGTCTTTCAGTAAGGCTCACTACTTGCCCACTTTTATTGATGACTTTTTTAGATACACCTGGGTCTGCTTTCTTTAGCAGAAAGGAGAATCTTTTGATAGATTCCAGGAGTTCAAGGCTCACACCGAGAAACAATATGGGAAGTGCATCAAAATTCTATGCATAGAAAATGACAGAGAACATGTGAACCACATCTTTGAACAATTTTACATGCTTGAAGGTATATATCTCTAGCATACTATTGCCTATGCACCTTAGTAGAACAATGTCGCAAAGAGGAAAAATAGGCCTTTGAAAGACATTGTTGGTTGCATGATCCACACACACTCCCTTGGACCTGAGTATTGGGAAGAACCTATAAATTGTGCTTCTCAAGTTCAAAATAGATATTTGCATAAAGGATCACTCCCTTTGAAGCTTGGTGTGGCAGGAAACCTATTGTGTGACACTTCAAAGTTTTTGGCTCCCTAGCTTGGACATACATTCCTTCAGAGAAGCACAAGGCCTTAAAACCTTAGAGTTGGTTCTACATCTTTGTTGGTTACCTCGATGGTGTCAAAGGATATTGACTCTAGGAACCTGAGACACATAAGCTCTTCATTGACCATAGTGTGAAATTTGAGGAAAGATCTCCTAGCTCATCCTCTCATATTCCTTCCTCCATAGCAAATTTAGATAGTGACTCAGAGGTTTTTCCTCCAGCTACCTCTACTCCCAGAGTTGATCATGAGGTTTCATCCTCCTCTTCACAGAGTTCAGATTCTGAGGATGAGGATTATCCTCCCCTATCCCCTATCATGCCTCATTGGGCTCGTTAGACACTTGATTTTGCATGCACTCTTGTTGGGGATCATTCCAATACTTGGAGGACTCAATCACAACGTCAATATATTCCACATTCCTACATTGCCACGACTTTAGATCCACAGTCCTTTCATGAAGCATCAGATATTTCTAAGTGGGATTCAACAATGGAGGAAGAGTACAACTCACTGATTTGGAACAAAAATTGGGATCTTGTTCCACTTCATAAGGGAAGAAAATTGGTTCGGTGTAAGTGGATCTATCGAACCAAATTTGTAGCAGATGGATCAATTGACAAGTTCATAGAATGACTTGTGGCTAAATTTTTTTCTCAGGTTCCTGGTGTTGAATACACTAAGACCTTTGCCCCTATTTCCAAAATGAACTCCATTCATATGATACCTGATATTGCTGCAACTCAAGGTTGAGGTGTACATCAGATGGATGTGAAGAGTGCATTTCTTCATGAGGATCTACATGAGGATATTTACATGGAGTATCCATAGGTTTTTTTTTAGAATTATTCACTGGTTTGCATATTGCAAAATTCTCTTTATGGTCTCAAACAGACCCCATGGGATTGTTATTCCAAGAAGGACTCCTTTCTTCTCTCATTTGGGTTCTCTAGATACCACTCATATCCATATGTATACATCTTAAGACATGAGGATGCTCTTATGTTATTGTTTCTCTACGTTGATGACTTGATTGTCACTGTGAGCACTTCATCCATCATTGGAAGCATCAAAACTTCTTTGCATTTGTCAAGTACCAAATATATCTGAATATAATCACCACATAAGATATATGGAACAATATAGAAAAAGCCCACTTTGTTATTATCAAACCCTTAGGGTAGGGAAACACCATACAATGGATCCTATTATGGAAGAGATCCTCTCATGTTCATTTGTGTCTTTGAGGGGGAAACCTCCTAATGATCTATGCTCGACATACAATACTTCTCAACTTCACTCCCCATTATATTTCTTGAACCCATTTATATAGTGCTACCAACCATCTAAGAACATTCTAGAGGAGGAACCTTTTAGAAGCATAATCTTCTAGTAAGTCCTCTTAGATTTATTATGTTCACACTAATATATCTAACTACGATAGTGGGAATTATTTAATAATATAGTGGACCCAGTACATTTTATATTGAATGGCCTCCATTATTATCACTATGGGTCCTTCGCCCCCTCCATTACCTCTCTAGCTACACTACAACATTATAGGTTTTCCATGACTAACTAGGGCCTCTTGCACTATTTTCTTGGGATTGAGACCACTCTCTCCTCTTTTGGG
>JZKD02S1889901.1:476928-500157 GCA_000966675.3 Picea glauca
CTCAAGTTATACAGCTTCTTTCTCAGGAATAGTTTATTTACCAGAGACTTAGACTGATACAACTTCCCCAACTTTTCCCATAAATCCTTGGTTGTAGTTTCCTCTGACACATTCAGTAATACTGAATCGGAGAGACACAATCGGATTGTGCTCTTTGCCTTCCAATCCATATTTTTCCAGTCATCTGCAAAAGTTCTTGTAGGTGCAGTACCTAGATCTACCGCGATACACTGATCTCTGTCCACCATAAGTTCTTCCATCTTGAGCTTCCACAGCTCAAATATTTTCCCATTAAACTTTTTGATCTCCATCTTTGAATTGCTTGCCATTTATTTTCACCTGAAAAACAATACCACAGATCTCCCACTGTAACAAGGCTTATCACAGTCCCAAACCAAATCCTTGACCACAAAGGCGTCCCCCTGAAGCCAATAAAGCTCTGATATCAAATGTAAATTCTAACCTTGTACAATGTCTACTGTAAGCAAATATTCAGAAAAGAAAAGAAAAGATACAATGGAAAATACAAACATTACACAGAGATTTTCCCCCTGGAAACCCAAACTGGGAAAACCAACATATATTATATTCATTCATTGTGTTACATTGTTTACAATACAATATACATATAGGAACCAGCGGCATCCAAAACCCTAACCCAATGACCTGGATTAGTCTAAAACCCTAATTCCTTAACCGAAAATAGAAAACCATCGGCAAAAAACCATGTGCCAAAAAAACCACCTAAATACATGACACGTTTCCCGAGGTAGATGTCACGTTTCCCGAGGTAGAATTTTTTTTCCCGAGGGCGCTCTCCCCAGACCCTCGCAAATAATATAACACATACCCAATAGAATTATGCATTGGTTATGGTTTGATTTTAATGTTGGATGTTATGTTAGTGGGTTGGCTCATAAATGGAATTGAATGGGGCTAGGTGAGGAAGCAACGTGAATTTACTGCACGTCACTCCAAACCTCCCTTGAGCCCGTCACCCTAGCACAGTTGCATTGTTGCTCTGGTTGGTTGTGGAAGCTTCACGGTTTTAGGTTTCGAAAGGAAAAACTTGACCAGCTCGTCATTTAAGTGATTTTCTCATAGGTATGGCTCTTTGCTTTCCATCCATGATGGAATCTCTATATTATGAATCAAATGGTGGCTTAAGATTGCTTGGGTTTTGTGTTTTCTTGAGTTTTTCGATGGTGTGTCAATATTGCATTTTGGCTTCTCTATTATTACTGCGAAATGTTGGTATCCTTAAGCGAAGAAATGGGTGTTATTGATTATAGAAGTCTCTGCATTGGTTATTGACTTAGTCGCCTTGATTTGTTATGATAATTCTCTGTGGAAAATGGTAACGGTGGTACAATGGGCTCTGAGTTTTATTGTTAAGGGGTTTTAACCACGAGTTTGTGTATCAATGGTTGTCCACTCTTTTTCCCTCTCGGTCGTTGTCGTGGTTCTTATCCAAGTTGTAATGCAACTGTCGACAGTTGGTGTGGTTCTTTTGTCTAAGCCCGAACTGTTGTTTGATGACTCGTTCTTCACTGTCATTTCACTGAAAGTTTTTCACAGTCTAATCTTGGTTGACACAAAATGTTTAATAGAGGCTTGTGTATGTATCAATGGATACAAGTTGCGTTCTAGCCTTCTTTTCACAAAAAAATTTCACACCCGCTTCTCTCATCTCTACTATAATGACGAATGTATGTTGTATGACTTCATTTTCAATTTCTATCAAAGGTTATCAAACTCATGGGTGTTGGAAAGAGACATGGTCTCTCTGTGTTTTGAGTACCCTTCATTGTTAAATTAACCCTCGTTCCTCTCTGCAAAAATGTTTTAGAGGCATATGTTTGTGTCTGGGTTGTTTAGCTTGAACTGATTTATTCTCCACTCGGGCATTTCCTCTACTGAATTTTATACTGCGCTGAGTTCGCCCGACATGCACGCTCGAGATCGGATAACTCAGGTCAATGAACAAATGATCAATGCAATAGAATAGGTGGCGAAGTTGCAGTAAACACAACGTGGTAACAATGGATTCTTTTGTAGGCTTGGATACAATTCACAAAAGTGTTCTCGGTGCAACAGTCGATGGAATAAATAGATAGCATTGTAATAGATTCATCCAATGGACAAGAAATCCCTCATCAATGCATTTTTTTCCGTTATGGTGCGGTCCCAATGGTCCAATGGAGAGATTTCTGATCATAATTGTTGTTCTAACCATTCGAGAGCATTGATCTAACGATCATAATGCCTCCAACGGTCATATTGCTCCACCATGGTGAAGTGCCAATCTGAGCTGCTCTGATATTCTGACGAAGTTCAAATTCTGGAGACCTTCCTTCTGCGAAGTCTTCTTTAGAACTTCCTGTAATTTCTCTAACTTTGATTTCTTCTTGCTGAGCTTTCTAGCCTTATTTCCTATGATCTACGTCTCGGTATTCCTCTTTCCATTCTAATTCTTATCTCCTCTTGGCATAGTAACTTCGCGTCGTTGATGATCTTTCCTAAGGTTCAAGGGAAATACTTCTTCTTTGTCTGGGGTAGGTGCTCTACTCTCTTGTACAGACAGGTGTTTCAAGTCTTCCCGTGTTCTTTCAATTTTGACATCCAAGTCTCTGGTTCTAAACAACTTCGACCTATTCTCCTTTTCCTCGATCAAGTGTGCTATTCTCCTAGTCATGAAATCTTTTAATTCTTTCTTTTTCTGTTCTAGAGCTTCCTCTTCTTTTCTTCGGGTTTGATCTTTCTCAATCCAGGTTTTTCCTAGTAACATAACAAATGGGGCGTTGTTCTCAATAAATTTAACAACCTCAAATTCTTCCTCTATCGAAGTTCCATGAGCACTCATAGATGTCTAGGTAAGTCTTCCACATAGGGTTATTAGATTTCCTCTAAATAATCCTATTCCTCCCAATGATGGAATCATAGTAGGCTTTCCCAAAATTTCCCAAGTTCTTTCTGTCATGATATTCACCTATGTTTCCTTGTCTAGAACACAGTCTATGTCGAAGTCTCCTATTCTTGCTTCTATGCACTCTTTCTCTTTTAAGATCTCTGATAGATTAGTGTTTCTGTGATCATTTAGGGTTTCTTTCATTTGTAGTAATACAATCTCTAATTCTTTCTGGGGTTCTGCCATAGTCTTAGTTTCTTGGCCCTTCTCAGGGTTTTCTTGTCTCATATTCATCTTCTCAACTTTAGAAATCATTCTAGGGCAATCCAGAGCTTCATGTTCCATAGATTTACAACAAAGACAAATAGGGTTTCTACTAGGGCATTCCTTAGCAAGATGTCCCGGTCTTCTGCAACTGTGACAAATAGTTAATCCTCTCTTTCTCTTAAATGATCCCTAGCCTTTCTTGTACTTCGCACTAGGATCATAGTAGCTGACCTGCAAAAAACTCTTTCTAGGGTCCTGCAACCATTTTTTAGTCCAAACATTCTTTCTATGCATAGGAATAATATATATTTCATTAGTTCTATCAGATCTACTCATATCAAATCTTCTTTCTTCTATCTGTGCCCTAGTTTTCAGACTAGGAATTTTTTTATCAAACATACCTAGATCTATACTTTCAAAACAAAAATTTCCACTTATCTTACCTTTAGCAGAGCAAAAAGATTTCATATCTTACCTTTTTAATCAAAAAATTTCACTATTCTTACCTTTATCAGAGCAAAAATCTTTAATATCTTACCTCTTTTCTTCAGATCTTCTTCCTTTATTAGTACAGAGCTTCAGAAGTCAAGTAGAATACTGTGCACTAGGGAAACATATCTACGCACAGAGATTTCTCTTTTCCTTAGTTCCCAACAATCATAGTTTTAGGTCCTGACAACAGAACCATTTGTTGGCACAGGGGCAAACCCAGGGTTCAATGCTTCAACAATGCACCAACAAAACCCTAACTATCGGCCTTTTCGGCAACACTTGCGAAGCAGATGAAGTCTCAACCGAGGTAGAGGTAGGGGTGGTTGTAGGACTCCAGTGTCTACAACCTAGCTGGGACATAGATATGTGATTATAGTACCCTAGAAAAGCACTTAGCAGTTATCATTCATTATTACTTAACCCTTATTCACAACACAAATAAAACCCTAATTACAGAGCAACACAGTATTCAATGAGATCTAACACATTCAAGCACTTAACATATATAAGCAGATTAGATCTAGCATTCATTCATATTAATATGCACTAAGCTACTATATCAGATGTATCTAAACATTCATGAGGTAAGCACAAAACATAAATCATATGAACAACATCACAACCATAGTGCACAAAGAAACCATATAACATGATATACGTGGATCACCCCCAGCCTAGGGCTATGTCCACCAACTCTTCTTATTCTTTATTATCTTCTATCAAGCTTCTTACATGCACATAGCCTCAAGATCCTACTCCGTAGAGGACATGAGATCTGCGTGCACCTTGATAGATCCTCCTTCCCCGAGCTAGGTTATAGCACAAATCCTTTCTTACAATTACTTGTACTTATCTCTGCAAATTCTCAACACACTATGCATAGATTTAATTACATAGATCCAACTACTATTCACACTTAGCTCATCAGCTTACAACTGAATCTTCCTAAAATTGCCTAGATTTTCTATTTATACATTAGAAAGGGGCCTAATCATGGGTAAACCCATGGGCTGACATCCCCATACACGTTACATAAAACCAAAACCCAAAAATCCCTAAACAAGGGGCCGAGATCCCACGATCTCCTCTTCGACTTGCGCTCCACCTTCAACCAGCCTGTTGAAGTCCCAAAATGGTCAAAATGACCAAGGATCTCCAAAACTTGGTCAAGGGCTAACAAGTTATAAGTTGAAGGAATGTGGTGTTTTAAGGAGCATGGCTCACTATTTCTTTTTCAAGATTATATTTATGGCGTGTGGTTGTTACTAAGTGGTAAATGGATATGAGGTTTAGCTCTCTGTGTTTTTAAAGTCAAGAAGACTTTTGTTCCTCTCTGCATTTAAATTCTAAAGGGCCCGATTTGGAGTCTGACTTGATTCTACCTTCCTTGGGCACCGCCTGGCGTTTGTCAAGATTTTGGGTTTAATGATTGTGGAAATATTAAGGCATGGTATCCCTTGCTTCAAAAAACCATCTCTTGGTTGAATATCTATGTGTCCTATCATGTAATGAATTCATTTGAATAGAAAGAAAAATATGGTAACCTACAACCTGAGAGTTGTCCTTCTAGTCGGTTATGGTATTTCTTTTTATGTTTAATCCTAGCAAGATCATGGTTACATTAAAGTTAAGAAGGCACCTGTGTGAGTGATTATTTCACCAAGTACGATCATGGTTCTGTCAAAAGTTTAAAGGAAATACATGTGTGGCAATATTGTTCTGTTCTCTTCATACATCATATGGTTCTGTGGGTTATTCCTTTTAAAGGGAAATTTGTATATATTGATGCACACGAAGATCAATATTAGGGTTACATTTTTGGTTGACTATTGTTGTCAATTCGAGATCATGTCCACTATATTGTTGAATACCTATGTGTATGATGGACGCATTAAACATGCTTTGGTTTTGTCCAGTTTTAAAAGGAACTTGTCTGTGTTTAAATCGGGCCCGATTTTTGTTAGAGGACAATGAATGTTGATTTTTAGGTTGGGTGTATTATTGTTTCATTTCCAAGAATGAATGTTGGGTATAGATAATGGAATCATTGTGCATAGTATGATTGTTTTAAAAAGGGAAAGATATCAGCGTTAGCACATGCAGTACTGTGGTTTGAATGGTTACATTGTTACTATTGAATTGGAAATGTTTGCATAAGTCATAATACACAGACTGTTATAAATGGAAGATTTATGGAAAATTAATTGTTTTAGACAGTAAAGCAGTTTGTATGCAATTGAGAAATAATTAATGTTTTGGTCTTGGAAGTGGATTCTTTTGGATTAAATTTGAAACAAAGTTATAATAGTTGATTGATTTAATTTATTTTATGAACAATATCCATCTAATTGCCTCTCATTTTCTCACTTTTTCACTCATTATAAATCCCCTCACGATCCCAAATTCATTTTTCATGCTCTGGTCACTAAAATTAAATTAAAACTCTATTTGATAGTGATAAAAAATGACCCAGAGATAGATGACAACTGATATGTTTTGGTATTGTTGCACAATCAGTTGTTTAATGAATTGTCGAGAAATAATCGTGTTCTTACTCCCTGTCATGATATTAATTTTTCGCTCAATAAAATCCCCTCATATATCCCATGAACCCTATTTCACCCCCTACTCATTTGACAATTATTAAACAAATTTTATGGATTGGATTGCATGGGTCTGATGTGATTGTTGAGCCAAACTTGGTTTCATATTAAGATAGTGTCATGTATGGATTGTTTAGAGCTAGTTGCTAATAATTGTTGCATACAGAATGGGTTTCTTCAACAGAGGAAGTCATGGCCAAAATAATAGGGGCAAAGGAAACTAGAACAAAGCGCCAAGAAGGCCCAAATTCTTAATACATTTCGATGTCAATTCTCAAGAGTTAAACCTGATATTTCAAGCTGGATTTTTCAATTCGATTGGGCAAGGGATAGTCCAGCCTAGACCAGAGAGGCCTCCCTTCCATCCCTAGCATGTTTCTGGTATCTCTGTACATCCCCATGTATCTTTGCAACCTGAAGTTCCCGAGAATGAAGGATGGCAGAAGATTTTTCACCCAACAGTCTCCCACCATCGTGGCTGGCCAAATTTGTCATTACCTCCTCCTCCTCCACCTTTTAACCCAAATATACAGATTGCCCCTACACACTCACCTGTACAGTCCTCCCACGCAAGCAGAATACTAAAAAATGAGGCCCACCATGTACATGACAAAGGTAAAGATGTTGCTTCCCCCTCCTCTCCTTCAAGTGACTCAACCAAGTCAGTATCATCTCATATGCACTTGAGAGATGGTTGCTCCCATGTCATTAGTGAAATCAAGCCTCAAGGTTCTACCCAACCTAAGGATAATTCAGGGAAGTCAAAAGGGGATAGCAACAACAAAGGAAAAGTTGCCTCTCAAAGTGACAAATATGGTTTTTGATTATATGTTTATTATTGATTTATTGAGGACAATGGACTAGTGAAAGTTTTGGACAACAAACTATTTTTGGATATTGTGGATATTATATGTTTGGATATAATTTGAAATATCATTGATATTTAAATTTCAAATTGTGGAAATTATTATTGGAGCCACAAGGAGGGATGCATTCGATTGATTGTATAATTATATTTATCTTTGTTAAGAAATTAAAGGGAGTCACAAGGGGTCCCATCTATTAGTTATTATTTAATAAAAAGGACCCTTTATTATTTTATTATTATTAATTCTTCCCTTAAACTAAAAGTTAGTTGAGTTTTAGTTAACATAAATAAGTGAGGTAGTTGAACTACTTCAACTAATTTGGAATGCATAAAAGCAAAATGAGAAGGAAGAAAAAGAGGAGAATAGAAGGAGAAAGCATACTAAGGTTTGCTCTTAAGTTTTATTGAGATAGTTTAGTTTTCATTCATTCTTCAATTCATTAAAAGCCTAATTCTCTTTTATGACAACAAGGTCCTATTGTAGACAACAAGGTTCAAGGCTGAACCATATCATTCAGATGCTTGTTTCAGAGGTGTTGATCTATCTTTGATAGTCTATGTAGACTTGTCTATTTATGAATTGAGTTCCATGACTGATAAAGGATATTGTGCAGAGTCAAGTGTGCAAAAGTCTGTGGCAAGCTGAACCATATTTTAAAGTTCAATTTTTACTTCTTGTCAGAGTATTTTTGTATGTTTTTCATCGGGGATATCTAAGTTTGACCTTGGTCCATGCCCCCCACAGGGTTTTTTGTAAAGACAACGATTCTTTTGATTTCTTGGAATGAAATAAAGCGATTGCTATTCTATCTCATAATTGTTAATATGTGACTTGGTATTTTTTCTTTTGATCTCCACGTTTACTTTTGCAATCTGTTATATTCAAAAAATTATATAAAATGATATATTTTGCAACAATCTTTTCTTTTAAAAAATCATCCTAAGCCCTTGTAGCTAACACTTGTGGATTTGGAAACACTTTTTGAGGCTATAAACATAGGGTAATATTCCCGACTATCTTGCCTTAGCCAAGCAATATTCAAAAATGTTTGAGTAAGATAAATTCATATCTTTTCCTCAAAATTTATTTGGCAACCATACTAGGTAGATCTTCCATAGCTCTCTGGTTGATTTTATGCTTGATCATCATTAAATATATTTATATTTCTGATATTGATTCTTTGACTGTTTCTTTTTTTCAGGACTGTACCTATTGCAAGGCAGCCCAATATTGAGCCCAATCTTAAAGATCAGACCATCATTGCTTTAACCTTGTTTAATACCATCTTAGAGACCGCTAATACCCGAGTTGAGATTGAACGCTCATGGGCAGTGATTGAAAAAGACATATGTATTCGAGAATGTTGAGACGCAAGGCAAAGAAATCCTAGGAATCAACCATATCTTTCTTTTTCCTGTAGTTTTGATCTTCTTTTCATGTCCTTAGACCCTCGCATATCTAGGAGAAGAAGAGGTTTATCACCTGAGATTAATCTTATTGTTGAAATAAGAAGAAGAAACGTTTTTTCATCCCAACAAAGTACTCTAAGGAGAACTTTGTCTGATTCATCCAATTCATCTTTCTCTCCCTTATCTATCATTCACAAGATGGAATCTAGTGGTGGCTCTGGTGGCACTGGAGGTGCTTCTTCATCTCATCCTTCAACCTCGTCAGTGATTGATAGCTTATATAGTCACCAAGTCCCTATCCAATCTACTACAAACCCCACCAAAGTCATTAAAAAGTATGGGCTTTTTCAGTTTGAAGAAGATGATACAACTACTCCATGGCATGTTTCCTCCCCTCTTAACGTAGCACCTGCTACTCATCCACTTCCTAAATTCAAAGAGCATCTCCCTAGGTTTTAGGGGAATAACATCATCACTACGAATGAACACTTGGTGGCATTTTCTAATGTTTGTCACAACATAAGAGCCGATGACAATGACACTTGTATGCACTTATTTGTTAATTCCCTGGAAGGGAAGGATGCAGCCGATTTCTTTGACCTTCCTCCTAAGATTATTTCCACTTGGTAGGATTTAGTATATTGGTTCAAGTCTACCTATGGGAAGTCCAAAATCCCAGCTGAGCAGTTAAGGTAATACAATAACATTGCTTATAAGGACGATGAAACTATCAACTCTTTCAACTTGCGTTTCATCTGAACTCATTCACCCTCAGAACCAAGACGCTTTCATGCATTACTATAATTGTTTACCTTCCCCCTACCATCATAGGATTGAATAAAATTCCATTGATAACCTTGGTTCCACTCTGCATACTTTTTTAGAGTATGAAGAACAACTTGAAAGAACAAGTTTTCCTAAGGGAGATTCAGTTAAACAAATGAACATGTATGCCCTCTTACAACTTGTACAATACATGAATAATCGAATGATATCATATGAGTGGAAAGGAAGTGTCCCTTCAATTACCCCTGGGGCTTCAGATTCTTCTTCACAACCCTTTAGAAATCCTAATGAAAACAATTTTCCGCCTAAATTAATCATGCATCGTAGCTGGTGTAACTTTTGCGAGGAACACCATGAGGAAAGTATGTGTGAGGTAAAGAAGAGTGTGAGTGATCCAGGTGGACATCAGTGGCCACCCACCTATTCCTTTGGCTTGAAAAATAGCTTTCCACCTTGGCAGTGGTTCGACAGTTTTTCAGGTTCCAAACTTCTAGGGCCGTTTTGAGGCCCTAAACGATGTTTTTTGGGATTTGGGGCCCAGATGACTGTCAAAGACACTGACCCGGGCCAGTCGGAAATTGTTCTTCTCGGTTAGACCTTTCCAAAGGGCTATTGTGCGCCTAAGACGTATATCGTATGAAAAAGTTACAACCCCGGGAAGTTGATGTACTAACTTACCCAAACGAGGCCCACTTGACTTTTGGCGCTTCATCTCCTAGGGTTAGTTTTTTCGATGTCTAGGGTTTTTGACATTCCTGTTTATTGTAAAATGCCTTCAGATCCTCATTTTAACCATCTTCTTGCGAATGAGAGCAGTCATCACATCTCTTCTCAGAGATAAGCCGCTACCATTCCAACAAGCTTGTTTTCCGCTGCATTTTACAGTTTCAACTTATTTCCTTATTGAATAGAAAACCAGTTTTACTGTATCTCTGTTATTCTGTGTTAAGCATCTGTTAATAATCTGTAGTCATTTCGTTCTTCTCATAAAATCTGGATCAGTGGTATCAGATCGGTTTGCTCCTTGTCGTCTTAATGCATATCCCCAACGAGGTCAGAGTACAAAGAATTGGGTCTCGAGTTTGTTTCTCTTGAGGACAAAAGGTCTCGCATGCCCAAGCGACCTCTCATGGAAGGAGAAAATAAAGATGAAAGGACATGATATCATTTCAAATTGTTTCTTGAGGAAGCCCTCACGCAACAGAGGAACGAAATGATGTATAGTTTCGCGCAAATCCTTCGACGACTACCAACAGGTGACACATATTCTTGGAGTAGAGGCACCGCCCCCTTCAAGGTACAAATCAACTTCGATATTCTTTGAAGGTCAGATAGAGCCAGATGTTGTAGACAAGTGGTTGAATCTACTAGAAGGGTATTTTTTTGTCAATTTGGGCTCAAACAAAAGACGTGGCAATTTGGGCATGGGAACCCCTCACAGCAAAAGCTAGGAAAGGGAGGCCCCAACCCATAGAACAAAGGACAAAGAAAATATGGACAGTATCAGAACAAATATTCCAATCCACAAGTAAAGAAGGACACCATAAAGACAAAGAAAGATACTGGGAAGTGGTGCGACTTCCATAAGAGCCCTTCGCATAACATTACTGACTGTCGCTCAAAACAATCACTGGTGGCTGAAGTGAAATCCTCTGAATCAGATGTGGATTCTAACTCCGAGTCGGAACTAGAAAGGGGAAGACAGATCATTGATGTGGAACCCAGTGCCACTGTTTCTACCACCAAGCTCCAGCCTGGTGAACCAGACGAACCAGAAGAAGGAGAGTGACACTTCCATTCACAGATGTGGGTAAAAGGCACCCCACTGCACTTCATCATTGATAGTGGTAGCCAAAAGAATCACATCTTAATAGAGGACATCAAGCAGTTGGCCTTGCTGACAACACCACACCCACAACCCTACACCATTGGATGGCTCCACCAAGGAAGCAATCTTTGCGTCAGCCAACAGTGTCGAATGTCATACGGAATCAATCCCTTCAAAGACGAGGTATTGTGTGATGTTTCTCATCTCGAAGTTTGTGATGTTATTTTGGGCCAACCTTATTTATGGAAACATCATTTTGTATATGAGTCTAGGACTCATAGTGTTATTATTACTTTGAACAGGAAATTGTACAGGATACCTGAGGCAGTCCCACCTAGTGTTATTTCCTTGATCTCTACCAAGCAATTCAGGAAGGTCATCTCTCAGATGAGGAAGTTTGTCTTCTTTGTGATTCTCTCTCAGAATGAGTGAAAGATCACAACCACATCCAGGGTCTCTACGACTGACCTCTCCACACAACATAAGAAAGTAGATGAGGTCGTGGAAGAATACTCAAACATCTTCTCCTATGCACTGTCAAGTCAAGCACCCCATAAATATGACCCCCGACGCACCGCTGCCAAATGGGCCAGTATATTGACACTCTCTATTAGAGAATGAGGAGATCAAGCAAAAAATACAAGAATTTCTCCACAAGGGGCACATTTGTCCCATCTCATCACCTTGCAGGAGCCCAATCGTGATGGTATAGAAGAAAGATGGAACCTAGTGACTCTGCATTGATTACTGGGCTCTGAATAAAATCTTAGTCAGAAACCAATACCTGATTCCCCAAATCGATGACCTCCTTGATCAAATCACAGGGGCCAAATACTTTAGTAATATTGATCTGAAGTCTGGATACCACCAGGTCTAGATAGAAAAAACAGATGTATGGAATACCACCTTCAAGTCAAAGGAAGGCCTTTTTGAATGGTTGGTCATGCCCTTTGGTTTGAAAAATACTCCATCCACTTTCATGAGGATGATGGAAGATATCCTGTGATGATTCACCAATATGTTTGTAGTGGTGTATCTAGATGACATTCTCATTTACAACAAGACTTGGGCAGAACACTTGTAGCATATTCAGCAGGTTCTGCACACCCTGCGACAGCACAAGCTATACGCCAACTTGGAAAAATGCTCCTTCGGCATGGACAGGGTCCATTACTTGGGCTACATCATTGATCAACATGGCATACATGTGGATCCAACCAATATCCAAGTCATCCGTGACTAGCTAGCCCCAACCACACTCACTGAGCTTCGAAGCTTCTTGGGCCTTGCCAATTTCTACCACAGGTTTGTGTTGGGATTCTCCCATATTGCATGGGCCCTCAGCCAAATAACCAGGGGTGGTGGTAAGGATAAATTTGCATGGGTTCGGTCCCAACCACAAGAGTTCGATTATTTTAAGAAGCGATTTTGCTCAAATCAAGTTATTTCACTACCAGACCTGCAACAATGCTTTGAGATCGAGACAAATGCTCCAAACTATGTTGTGGGAGTTGTTCTCACTTAGCATGACCACCCCATGGCCTATCATAGTGAGCCACTATCAGATGTTGTCCATAAGTACCCTACTTATGAAAAATAAATGCACTCCATTGTGAAATCATGCCGCCAATGGAGACATTACAGTCTTGGGAAGGAGACAGTCATCCACACTGATCATAAGCCATTGAAGTTCATGCAGACACAAGGAAAATTGAAAAATGACCACCATAAAAAGTGGTCCACATACTTGCAAAAATTCCACCTCAACATCAAGTATAAAATATGAAGCACCAACTGCGTCGTTGATTGCCTCAATAGACCGCCAGTCACGACACTCACCATGGTGCTAGACTCTTGCGACCATGATACCTCTGGATGGCCCCAACTCTATGAGACAGATCCAGACTTCACCACCACCTACCAAATGTTGGGTGCAAACGCGGTTGTTGATAATTTCCATCTTCAAGATGGGGTGTTGTGTCGTCTAGGCCATATCTTCTTTCCATCAAGTGAGTGAGTGAAGATGATATTGGAAGCCCACTACAGTCAGGTGGCAGTACACTTTGGCATCGAAAAGATAGTGGAGATGCTACATAAACATTTCTATTGGCTGACACTTCGATAGGAGTTTAACAAGTATATCAGGTCCCGCACTGCCTGTGCTATTGCCAAACTGACCACTAAGAAATAGGGAATGCACACCCCTCTTCCTACTCCCGACAAGCCATGGGAATCCATCTCAATGGACTACATGTCGGGCCTCCCATCCTCCAGGTGGGGAAATTACTGTGTTTTTGTGGTTGTTGATCTCTTTTCTAAGATGGCAATTCTGGTTTCTTGCAAGAATAGAATAACAGTAGAGGCCACTGCCAAGCTCTTATTTGAACGAGTCTGGGTACATTTTGGAATCCAACAAACCATTGTCTCAGATCGGGACAGTTTATTTCTCTGCACATTATGGTCGAGCCTCTGGTCACTGCTAGACACCAAGCTCACCAAATCCACGACCTTCTATCCCCAGACAAATGGCCAAACCAAGGTCATAAATCAAATGATTGTGTATATCCTGCACATGTATAATTCCAAACACCCTCACACATGGAATGAGAGTCTTCCCTATGTCTAGCATAGATACAATTGAGCCCTGCATAGCTCAACCAAACACAACCCATTTCAGGTGGGGTTGGGATTCCAACCATTAGGTCCCATAGATGTTGCACTTGCCCTTGCGGTCACCTCAACCGACTCATCTCCTACTCTAAATGAAGCTAACAAAGCCACCCGGTTCATTGAGCGGATCCAGCACATCCGCCAACAGGTTCAATATATAATATAGAAGTCTAATGACAAGTACAAGAAGCTCCATGATCAACATCAGGTGCCACATAAGTTTCAGGTGGGAGACAAAGTTTGGTTGCACTTGCAGAAAGAACCACTTACAGGACCCCATTAGAAGCTTTTCCCACTTTGTTATGGGATGTACACCATCACCAAGGTTGTGGGGGATAATTATTTTGAGCTCCATATTCCTCCTTTCCTTGGCATGCACCGAGTGTTCAACGTGGATCTCCTTCAGCCTTATTTCCCACCATTATTGGACACCTCATAAGTAGCAGAACAACTGACACCAACAGAGCTCAACCCCGGCTGCATACAACATGCATCCAGTGATCAGATTGTGGACACACAGATCAAGGGAACTCGACAGTAAATGATCCAACTTTATCGAGTCATCAAAGCAGGGCAACTCTTGCACCAAGGCAAGTGGCTCACCTGGGGCCAAATTCATCAGAAATTTCATCATCTGATGGGGAACTCAATGCAATGGAGACCATTGCTTCCTAAGGAGGGAGGATTGATCCAGGTGGATATCGGTGGCCACCCACCTATTCCTTTGGCTTGAAAAACAACTTTCCACCTTGGCAATGTTTTGGCAGTTTTTCAGGTTCCAAATTTTTGGGTTGTTTTGAGGCCCTAAATGACGTTTTTTGGGATTTGGGGCCCAGGTGACTGCTTAAGGCACTTACCTGGGCCAGTCGAAAATTATTATTCTCGGTTAGACATTTCCAACGGGCTATCGTGCACCTAAAATGAAGATTGTATGAAAAAGTTACGACCTCGAGAAGTTGATGTACTAACTTACCCAAACGGGGCCCACGTGACTTTTGGCACTTCATCTCTTAGGGTTAGGTTTTTGGATGTCTATGGTTTTTGACATTCCTATTTATTGTAAAAGGCCTTCAGAGCCTCATTGTAACCATCTTCTTGAGAATGAGCGCAACCGTCACATCTCTTCTCAGAGATAAGCCGCCACCATTCAAGCAAGCTTGTTTTCCGCTGCATTTTACAGTTTCAGCTTATTTCCTTATTGAATAGAAAACCAATTTTATTGTATCTATGTTATTCTATGTTAAGCATTTGTTGATAATCTGTAGTCATTTCGTTCTGCTCATAAAATCTGGATCATCCAGAGATAAAATCTTTGGTAAAAGACATGAAACTAATATTGTTATCCTAGACATTATAGAGCCAGAGGATGTTATGATCATAAACACTAGGAATAAATCCTATTCTCCAAAACATAAATATGATCCTCCTCGCACTTCTTCAAGCCCAATATCATATTCACCATCTGCTATTGTTTAGGTTTCTAAAGATCCTGATAGTGGAGGAACTACCTCCCCTCTTCCCTCTTCCAAATACAACATTCTCAATCAATTGGCCAATATTAAAGCTGATGCTATCCTCCTGGACATGGTTGTTGTACCAGAGAAACAAAAGCATCTAAAATTTTTTATGGAAGGAAAAGGTTCCACTATATCCAACCTCTCTGAAGAGGTATATGAAGAGGATTCAACTGTAAATAAAGTAGGTGTACATAACTTTAGACACCTTGTAAAAAAAACCCCATTTTTTTTTATTTCTGTAAAGATTATAGACAAAATAGCCCATTGTTGTCTCATTGATGGCCGTTCGGGCCCAAGTGTAATGTCGAATATTATTATGGAAGATATAGGCTTGTATTGTACATATGAAAACTCCAGAAGCATGCTCTCTTATAATAGTTTACAACAAACAACCATAGGTGAAATCAAGGACGTGACCTTGGTTTTGTGTGCACATCCTGAAATAAGGACAACCCTTAATATTCAGGTAATCAATATGCTAGTGAGTAATTACTCAATCATCTTAGAAATATATTGACAAGATTTGATGGGTGGATACCTATCACTCGACAGGACACACTTATCTCTTCCTCAGAATGGTAAAAACAACATAGTCCTAAGGGAGGGAAGAATTTCACCTTACATAGAAAGAGTCCCATAGTATAATGTGAATTATATCGAGGAGGACCTAGGAGTGTATTCCATCTTTTCAGATGAGGACAACACTACCTTGGAACAAATCAACACAAAGGATGGGATGTGGCATATGCACTTCGATGGTTCATGCTCCAATGAAGGAAACAAAGCTAGTATTATCTTGTACTCTCCTTTGGGTAAAATTCATAACTTTTCCTATAGGTTAGAGTTTGCTTGCACAAACAATGTCAGTGAATTTGAAGCATTACTGCTGCACATTGAAAATGCCTATAATTTAGGTTGTGGTCACCTTACAGTTTTTGGGGATTCCGAACTTGTTGTAAATCTCATGCGTAAGATATATTCTCCTAGCAACAAGTTAATGAAACGTTACACCTAAATTGTTTGGGCACTTATATCAAACTTACTATCTTTCAACATCACTCATGTTAAAAGGGAATTGAACTCAATAGATAACATGTTAGTCATTTTTCTAGCCTCTCCTACTCGGCAACTTCTGCCACAAAGACCTGATTGTACCTTTCAATATCTATACCATCCACACATCCTTGACAATGTAGAGTCATGGCAGGTCTTCCCTAGTGATGAGAGCACTTGTGATTTCATCCAAAATGAACCTTATAATCCTAAGGAAATTATATCAATGGAAGATAACAAAATTCCGAAGGGCTTGAATCCTCTAGAAAGTTCATTTTCATCGAGTGATGTAGGCAACAAAGAAAAACATAAAGAAGAGGAGTCAGAAAGGAAAGTGGGTGAAACCATTTCCTTGAACATTGGGACACCCGATTGTCCAAAGAATGTTACAATAGGCGCTCAATGTTTCGATGAAGAAAAAATGAAGTTCACCGAGTTGCTTAGTGAATTTCAAGATGTTTTTGCTTGGTCTTATGAGGATTTTCGTGGTTTTGATCTTGCTATTATACATCATGCCATTCTTATAAGGGAGGGAATAAAACCAGTTAGGAAAAAACAAAGACCCATTAACCCTGCATTGGAAGCAACTATTCGAAAGGAGTTGGAAAAACTCTTGAAGGCTGGGATAATTTTCCCGGTTAAGTATTCTGAGTGGGTTTCTAATTTGGTTCCCATTCAGAAAGAAACAGGTCAGATTATATTATGTGTTTATTTTCATGCATTGAATAGGGCCAGTAATAAAGACCATTTTCCTCCTCCTAATATGGAAATGATATTGCAGCAAGTTGTAGGGTCATAGATGATGTCGTTACTTGAAGATTTCTGGTTACAATAAAATCAAGGTAAAAAGGACAAATAAATATAAAACCACTTTTATTACTCATTGGGGAACTTTCTCTTATGAACATATGCCTTTTGGATTATCTAATGCAGGTGCCAATTTTCAAATAGCTATGCAAATAGATTTTAATGATTTGATCAGAAAAATTATTCAGATTTATCTTGATGACTTAACTGTGTATTCTAAAAACCGATCAAATAATTTTGGTCATCTTAGAAAGATTCTCATGCGATGTAGGAAATTTGGAATTTCTTTGAATCCCTCTAAGTCTATATTCGATGTTACCAAGGGAAATATCCTTGGACAAATTGTCTCTGATTCAGAAATAAGCATAGATCCCAGAAGGATTGTTGTTATCCTAAATCTTCCTGCTCATACTTCCAAAAAGGAGGTTCAAGCCTTTATGGGTGTTATCAACTCTGTCTGTATGTTTGTTATTGATTTTGTTGTATTGTCAAGACAATTCATAATCTTCTTAAGCAACATCACTCCTTTTCTTGGACAAATGATGTCAAAAATTCTTTTGTAGGGATCAAGAAGGAAATCAGTTCCGCACCGGTTTTGGCGAAGCCAGATTTTGAAAAAGAATTTATTGTATATACTAATGCCACAAAGGAATCAACCTCTGCTATCCTCATGCAATGTGACAACCAAGTAAATGAAAAACCAGTGGCTTACATGAGTCAAATCTTGTCAGATGATGAGTTTAAATATTCTTTTATTGAAAAACATGCTTTCACTCTTGTTAAAGTTGTTGAAAAGTTTCACCACTTCATCTTAGGTAAGCACACGCTGGTAAAAGTCCCTTTACCTATTGTCAAGTTTTTACTTTCACAGACTTATATTTCAGTAAAGCTTGCACATTGGATTGCCAAGATCCATGAGCATGATTTAACTATCGTGACTTCTAACACCATCAAGGGACGTGACTTAGCGCTTCACTTAGCTCATCATGTTGAAACAAGTCAAGAAATTGATGAACAAGATAACTCTCTATCATCATTGTTTTACATTGAAAATCAAATCCTTCATGTTTATGAACATCCTTGGTATAAAAATATGGTGTATTACTTGCAAAATCAAAGATGTCCAGATAACTTAGATAACCATCAAAGAAAAAATATCTGTCTCAAATCTGCTAGATACGTCATTATAGGAGACTTCTTATTTAGGAGATCTGTCGATGGCATGTTACTTCGTTGTGTGAACAATGAGGAAGCACATAAATTGTTGCAAGAGACTCATGGATCTTCAAATTATTTTATTCATGTAGGAGGTCACTTTTCTACTAAAACTACTGCTTTTAAGATTATCGGGAAAGGGTACTATTGGCCTTCAATATTTCGTGTTTCTTATTATTTTTCAAGATATTGTGACAAGTGCCAGAAGTTTGCTGGGAAAGAACGTATTTCTTCTATGCCTTTACAATCTGTCCTCCCTGAATTTCCTTTTTTAAAATGGGGTTTGGACTTTATTGGTCCTATTAATCCTCCATCTTGACAACCACATACTATTTTACGAAATGGACTGAAGTTGTCCCTCTTAAGCATTTTCAAGATGAATAGGTGATTTCTTTCCTCGAGAATAATATTTTTTCCAGATTTGGTCTTCCTTTGGAAATTATCACAGACAATGGTCCCACTTTTATTTCTGCTAAGCTGACCCAGTTTTTAGCTAAGTTGGGGGCTAAACATTTTACCTCATCAGCTTATTATCCCCAAGGAAATGGGCAGGCCGAGTCTACAAACAAGAATATGGTGAGAATTATCAAGAGGCTCATTGAAGATAAGCCTTGTCAATGACACACTCTCCTCACTTATGCCCTTTGGGCAAATCACACTACCACCAAGGTGAGCACTGGTTGCACTCCTTTCCATCTTGTTTATGGTCAAGAAGACATTCTTCCTATCGAGATGGAACTTTCCTCCCTAAGGTTAATGCTACAGGTTGAAGAAGTAAATTCTTCTGATGTTTCTCAAATAATGAATTCACTTTTGGCTTTAGAGGAGCAAAGGACATTTTCCTTGTATAATTTAAAGAGAAGACACTAGACCGTTAAAAGATATTTCAACAAAAGTGTCAAGGCTATCAAATTTAAAGTTAATGAGAAGGTATTGTTGTGGGATTAAGCTCATGCTTATAGAGGAAGGAATTTGAAGTTACAAAAATTATGGTTGGGTCTTTTTAAGGTCGCTTTTGTTCTGGGCGCAAATTCTTATATCCTAAAGGACTTACAAGAGCGATTGTTTGCCTATAGCACTAACGGTTCCCACTTAAAACACTACGTGGAACCAACTTGAAAGTTTTAACATTGTATGGAATGTTTTCTGTATTATAGTTTGTTTTATTTGCTTTTATTTTTATATTTTTGTTATTTCATTTCTGCTTATTTCAATTCTGTTGTTTCATTTCTGCTATGTCATTTCTTGCTATTTTTGTTTCTTTTTTACTTCATTTCTTGTCAAAATAAAGTGTTGGATCAGTTTTGCCACAACAACGCTATTCTGCAAAGTATTGTTAATCAATAACAATCAAGTTACATAGTTTTCATGATGTTCCCCTTGAAAACATCATTGAAATTGTTATCTGCTTCAACTGTTGTTTATAAGATAGTTGGTTTTATCCCTCTTCTACTTTCCTTTTCTTCCATCTGCTCCAAGATTCAAAAGAGCATAGCAGAAAATTTTTCTCCTTGAAGTCAAGAAAAATTTACTATGATTAATCAAATTATTATACTTACAGGGATAAACCCCCTCATACTTAACACTTTCCATGAGTTATTCCCAAAATCCCAGTCATTTTTCCCTTAAATCCGCTCACTTCCCCCTGTTGCATAATCATTCTGATGTATATCTTCTTGATCTAATGTTTACATGGTCTACAAAACCAAACATTGTGAGCTCTTAATATGTTGGAAATAGATTTCCCTGTGGATTCTCCAGTTTGTTGACGATTAAAATCGCAACGATGAATTCCGCCCACAAAGGATTGCTAAAGCGCTATTATTTAATTATGATAATAATATAATACTAGTAGGTGGGACCCCCTTGTAGTCTAGAGGCACAAAGATAGACATGTTATGCTTATATGTTGCTTCTGGTATGATGTTTCCTACACAGTTGATGATTCAGTCTGGGTTTCATTTGATGTGATAAATGGGTAGTTGATGCATTATTGCTAAATGCTTCTAGTATTTACTTGCGATACATGCATTTCTATGGTTATGATAATCATATTGGTTACATGTGCTATTCTATGTTATGTTATAACATTTGTTACTAAACCATATAAAAATTATGCAAAGGATAATTAAATGGGAGCTAGCTAAAAACAAAAAGAAAGGAACTATGTATAAATCCTAAGGCCATGGTAAAAGACTACATATAAACTTCAAATGAATGTATAAATGGATACAAGTGTTGGACCTAGTTGTTATACTATGCACTTTGAGTATATATGGAGGCACATATGGTAATGCTAATATGTGATTATTGTTGAAGTTATGACATAAAGTTAACGTATAAGTTATATGTCTTGGGTGGCGCACTATACAATAGATATGGTATCAGATATTTACGATGGATATGACATTGAATTATGCATTAGTTATGGTTTGATTTTAATGGTGCACGTCACTCCAAACCTCCCATGAGCCTGTCACCCTAGCATAGTTGCATTGTTTCTCTAGTTGGTTGTGGAAGCTCCGCGATTTCAGGTTTCGGAAGGGAAAACTCAACCAACTTGTCATTTAAGTGATTTTATCACAAACATGGCTCTTTTCTTTCCATCCATGATGGAATCTTTGTATTACAAATCAAATGGTGGCTTAGGATTGCTTGGGTTCTTTTTTTTCTTGAGTTTTTCGACTGTGTGTCAATATTGAGTTTTGGCTTCTCTGTGATTATTGCGAAATGTTGGTATCCTTAAGTGAAGAAATGGGTGTTATTGATTATAGAAGTATGCGCATTGGTTATTGACTCAGTCGTCTTGATTTGTTATGATAATTCTTTGTGGAAAATGGTAACAGTGGTACAACAGGATCTAAGTTTTATTGTTAATGGGTTTTAACCATGAGTCTATGTATCAGTGGTTGTCAACTCTTTGTCCCTCTCAGTCGTTGTCGTGGTTCTTATCCAAGTTGTAACGCAAATTTCGATAGTTGGTTTGGTTCTTTTGTATAAGCCCGAGCTCTTGTTTGATGGCTCATTCTTCACTATCATTTCACTGAAAGTTTTTCAAAGTCCAATCTTGGTTGGCCCAAAATGTTTAATAGAGGCTTGTGTATGTATCAATGGATATGAGTAGTGTTCTGGCCTTCTTTTCACAAAGAGTTTTCACACTCGCTCATCTAATCTCTGCTATAACAATGACTGTATGTTGTATGGCTTCACTGTCAATTGATATAAAAGGTTATCGACATCCTGGGTGTTGGAAAGAGACATGGTCTCTCTGTGTTTTGAGTACCCTTCATTGTTAAATTAACCCTTGTTCCTCTCTGCAAAAACATTTTAGAGGCATTTGTTTGGGTCTGGGTTGTTTAGCTCGAATTTCTTTATTCTCCACTTGAGAATTCTCTTATGGTTCTGTCAAGAGCTTGGAGTTATAATTTGAAGGACTGTGGTGTTTTAATGAGCATGGCTCACTATTTTTTTTTCAAGATTATATTTATGGCGTGTGGTTTTTACTTGGTGGTAAATGGATATGAGGTTGAGCTCTTTATGTTTCTAAATTCAAGCATAATTTCATTCCTCTCTACATTTAAATTCTTAAGGGCCTGATTTGGAGTCTGACTTTATTCTACCTTCCTTGGGCATCACCTGGGGTTTGTCAAGATTTTGGGTTTAATGATTGTGGAAATATTAAGGCACGGGCTCCCTCGCTTCAAAAAACCATATCTTGGTTGAATCTCTGTGTGCCCTATCATGTGATGAATTCGTTTGAATAGAAAGAAAAATAAGGTTACCTACAACCCAAGAGCTGTCCTTCTAGTCGATTATGGTCTTTATTTCTATGTTTAATCCTAGCAAGATCATGGTTACATTTAAGTTAAGAAGGCACCTGTGTGAGTGATTATTTCACCAAGAACGATCATGATTCTGTCAAAAGTTTAAAGGAAATACTTGTGTGGCAATATTGTTGTGTTCTCTTCACACATCATATGGTTATGTGGGTCATTCCTTGTAAAGGGAAGTCTGTATATATTTATGCACACAAAGATCAAGCTCAGGGTTACATTTTTGGTTGACTGTTGTTGTGAATTCAATATTATGTCCATTATATTGTTGAAGACATGTGTGTATGATGGATGCATTAAACATGCTTTGGTTCTACCTAGTTTTAAAAGGAACCTATTTGTGTTTAAATCGGGCCCAATTATTGTTAGAGGACAATGACTGTTGATTGTTTAGACTAGGTGTATTATTGTTTTATTTCCAAGAATGAATGTTGGATATAGATAATGGAATCACTGTGCATAGTACAATTGTTTTAAAAAGGGAAAGAGATCAGTGTTAGCACATGAAGTACTGTGGTTCAAATGGTTACATTGTTACTGTTGAATTTGAAGTGTTTGTGTTATCACTGAAATTTCGTCTGCACAGGGCGACAAGAACTCCGCATCGTCAACACAGAAAAAGAGTCATTCATGGCACAAGGTTAATTCCACAGCACAACAAAAGGGTCAAAACTATACAAAATGGCCAAAAAATTACAAGGCGCTTTACACCCACTGGGCGCGCGCGCGCGCGTGTAACATCTTCGTACCGGGAGCGCATATGCGCGGCTGTGGGGTGAAAAACCCGCGCGCCTGCCAAACGGCACATTTATGAAATTGGTCGGCCTCCCAACCACTAATGGATCGGCTCCCAAGTTGATTTGACACCAAATCCGAGCTCAATCTGCGTGGGGAAGCTGGTCAAAGACCTAATTGTGCCCTAAAGAGCCCCTTTTCACATTCAAAAGAGGTTGCATAATAACCCAATGCTTG
>JZKD02S1889901.1:534288-547960 GCA_000966675.3 Picea glauca
TTCTATCTCCACAAATGAAGCTCTCTTAGTTGATGGAACAAATTATTTATCATGGAGGGAAAATATGAAAATATATCTGAAGTCAAGAGGATTTGGAGTTTGGGATTTGGTAGTTAGTAAGCCCTGGCTAACTACTTCAAAGAGAAAAACCAAAACTGCAAAGGAGTCAAGGAGAAACAATTCAGTAGCCTTAAAAGAAATCCAGGATGGATTGTCATACCAAGTCAAAGAAAAGATGAGGCACTACAAATCTGCTAAAGAATTATGGCTCCAACTAGAAAATTGTTATCAGAATGAAACACAAGAAGAAGAGAAATCCTATAGAATTAAGAAAGAAGACTCGGATGAAGAGGATTCCTGTCAGAATAAGGAAAAAGACTCTAATGAAGAGGATTCCTATCAGAATAAATAACACAACTCAGAAGAAGAGAATTCTTATCAAGATAAGGAACAAAATGAAAAAAGGGAAAACTACAATCAGATTGAAGAACATAATATATAGAAAAATATTTCTAATCAAAATGAAATACAAGATTTGATGCAAATCTCAGTCAACAGTGAGGAAGACAACCTCATCAAGAAATTGAGCCATACCTCAGTAATCACTAAAGAAAAATTACATAATCTTAAAGTTGATGTTGCGGCTGCTATATGAGAGATTCGTTTGGAACTAGGAAATTATATGCATATTAAAGTTCTTGTGGAGGCTCTTGAAAGTCTTGAGTACACAACCATGTGCACTCTAGAAGAGTTGGAGAAACTCTAACAGAAATATATGATGCTACTACAACAACTAGATCAATCTAACCATGAAGAGAATGAACAAAAGTTTCAGCTAGAAAACAAAGAAGAAGAGATCAAAAGATTGAAAACCAAAGTTGTGAATATTAGAAAGGAGGTTGAGAAGTCAAACACTTAACTTGAGGAAATTAAAGAAAGTAAAGAATACCTAAAGATCCAGTTAACAAGGAAAGAAAAATCTTACCACATGTTGGAATTGGAAATAATCAATTTCAAAAAGATAAATGAAAGTACTAATGGAGATCTGATGACTCAAATTGAAGAAGCTAAGAAAAAGGAAGAAGCCCAGAAGATCCAAAAAACTAAAAAGGAAGAATCATGCCAAATGTTTGACTTAGAAACCATCAACCTCAAAAGGAATCAGCTAGAATACGAGGAAGAAATCAAAATATTGAAAACCAAAGTTTTTGATCTAACAAAATATATGGAAGAATTGAAGACACACGACAAAACTATTAAATGCAAAGAAGTTGTAACATCCCCGACCACCCACATGCCGGATAATTTTACCCAAACACCCTTAACTTTTCCTTGACTGCTCTGATATGAAATTGTAACATCCCCAACGACCAACATGTCGGGCAACGCCACTACTGTGGAATATACAAATACATATAACATGAATTTTACTGAATTTAGAACACTTAACACAAAATTACTGCTACCATACATGTTTAAATGGAATTAACAATAATTCCACATGCAACAGAACACATGATACATTTCAAGTAACACAACATGCATAACATACATAATTAAGCATAGAATGATACTTATCTTTTAGTTGAAGTAAAACCACCAACTCCGTGCAGACCTTCCACGAACCCCAGACCACACTGCTCATCACTCTCAGCAGTAGGTCACCCCCGATATGGGACTAAAATCCACCGGGTAATGGATTCCTAGGCTAGGCAAGGTCAATAGGAAGTAACACAGTTCAAGAGGAAGGATTCTCTCCCAGGAGCCACTTACGCCCACTGCTCACAGACTCTCATTCCCCACATGCCTGTCCCACCCCAGGAGTATGCACCTTCATTGTCCCACATTCCATTGATTGCTCAAACTCCCTTGCCTTGGGCCTCAACAATAGGCTGGACTAGAATTCTTAGAGCTCTGTAGAAGCTACGAGACCCCTTCCAGGAGAACTCACTTCCACAACACACTCTCTCACCTAGAGAGAGTTGCTCATAGGCCTGACAACTTGCCTCTTCAACCACGGGCATGAAAACCCGCTTCTTTAGCCAATCTTCTACTCAGCTCCAGCCAGGTGAGGACAACATCAACGGTATTCTTCCCGCATAACATCCTCATGCTCCCATGTCATGTCCTTAGGATTGTTCCAGGTCCACTGGACCTTTACAAGCCCTACAACTTGATTCTAGAGTTGTTTTCTCTTCCAGTCCAATATGTGCACCGGATGCACCTACAAGATGCCTTCTTGCACCACCTGAATCACATTCTAATCGATTACATGATTAGCATCAGGTATATATTTCTTAAGCAATGAAATATGAAACCCATTATGTATAGTCATGGATGCAGGAAATGCAAGCATATAAGCAACTGGTCCAATCCTTTCTAGGATTTCAAATGGCCCAAAAAATCTGGCTGCCAACTTTGAATAGTTTCCCAACCTTAGGGAACTTCTATTGGCTTTCACTTTCAGGAAAACATGATCACCCACTTTGAACTCTCTGTGGGTCCTATTCTTATCAACATAACTCTTCTGCATGTCTTGGGAAGTTTTCAAATTCTGCTTAATCCTCAGCATTTGTTATTCCATTTCCTTGAGAAACTTTGGCCCAACCACTACTCTGTCAGCTGGGTTATCCCAACTTATTGGAGTGTTTCACTTTTTGCCATAAAGTGCTTCAAACAGGCTCATTTTCAGTGATGCTTGATACCCATTGTTGTAGGCAAATTCTACCAAGTGTAAGTAGTCTTCCCATTTAGATGGGTTGTCCATCACATACATCCTTAACATATCTTCTATCACTTGGTTCACCCTCTCTGTATTTCCATCAGAATCAGGATGATAAGTGCTGCTGAAGTTTAGATTCGTTCTGAATCCTTTGAATAACCCCTTCCAAAACTTTGAGGTAAATTTTGGGTCTCTGTCAGACACAATTGTCTTGGGAACACCATGCAATCATGCTATTTCACTCATAAATATATCAACAACATTAACTGCCTTGTGATTAGTCTTTAATGGAATAAAATGGGCAGCTATTGTAAGCTTATCCACCACCATCATGATTGAATCATGCTGCTTTCCTGTCCTGGGCAATCCTGTAATGAAATCCATTGTCACTACCTCCCACTTCCACTCAGGAATGGGTAAAGGTTGTAGTAACCCTGCTGGATGCCTATGTTTATCTTTGACCTTTTGGCACTCCATACACCTGGCAATGCATTCTGAAATTTATTTCTTCATACCTAGCCAAAAGTAGTGGCTTTTGACTGTTGCCACAATTTTCTGATATCCAGGGTGTCCAACATAAGGCACATTATGCATTTCTTTCAAAATCATAATTTTCAATTCCTGGAAATTAGGTACATAAAATCTATTTTTGTACAAAAGTGTTCCATCGTCTTCTAATTTATGATATTTTACTTTATGTAACATCTTACCTTGTTTTAGCTTTTCTACCAATTCCATGTACTACAAATCTGCATTTGCAGCTTCCGAAATTATGCCTTTAATATCAGTTTGATACATGCTAATGGTCGTAGCATGTAGTTCATGCACTCTTTTGTTGAGTGCATCAGCCACTTTGTTCTCCTTTCCTTTGATATGCTTGATATCAAAGTCATACTCACAAAGGAATTCCAACCATCTACTCTGCCTAACATTCAAAGTTGGCTGATCAAACAAATACTCCAGACCATTATTCTATGTCCTTAGTTCATACCTCCTTCCCATGAGGTAGTGCCTCCATTTATTTAGAGCATGCACTATGGCCTCCAACTCCAAATCATGAGTTGCATATTTTTTTTCATTCTCTTTCAATTTTTTGGACTCATAACATATTACAAACCCATTCTGGTTGAGGACTCCTCCCAACCCTTCTTTGCATGTGTCTCTACACACTACAAAATATTCATTCGGATCTGCAATCCTTAGGATTGGAGCACTGGTTAACAACTTCTTCAATTGCTAGAAGCTTCTCTCACATTCTTCTGTCCATTGAAATTTATTCTCCTTTCTTTGCAAGGAAGTGATGGGGTAAGCTATCCTTGAGAACCCTACAATGAACCTTCTATAATAGCCAGCTAGACCCATAAAGGATCTGACTTCTGACACATTCTTAGGCGCTGGCCATTCTCTGATGGATTCAATATTCTCAGGATCCACGGCTATCCCATCCTTTGAAATGATATGCCCCAAGTAATGGATCTTCTTTTGATAAAATGAGCACTTTCTCAGTTTGGCATATAGTTGGTGCTTTCTTAGCACCTGAAACACCATCTTCAGATGATGTTCATGCTCTTCCTATCACTTGGATTACACTAGGATGTCATCCAAAAATACTATGATGAACTTGTCTATATATTCCCTGAATACACCATTCACTAGGCACATAAAAACAACGGGTGAATTTGACAACCCAAAAGGCACCACTGTGAATTCATAATGACCATACCTTGTTCTGAAGGTGGTCTTGGTGATGTCTTCATCCTTTATCCTTACCTGGTGATACCTTGACCTGATATTGATTTTTGAAAATATCTTAGCATCCTTCAACTGATCAAAGAGATCATCGATCCTCAACAGAGGATACTTGTTCTTAATAGTCACTTTTTTCAACTATCTGAAATTGATGCACAATATCAATGTCCCATCCTTCTTCTTCATGATCTAGACCAGGGCACCCCAAGGTGACACACTTGGGTGTATGTACCCCTTCTTCAGAAGTTCTTCAAGATGCAATTGTAGTTCTTTCAGCTAAGGTGTACTCATTATGTAAGGAGTTTTTGACACTGGAGCTGCTCCAGGCATTAGGTTAATAGAGAAGTCGATATCTCTCTTAGGGGGTAGTCCTAGTACCTCCTAGAATACATATTCAAAATATTTTAATACTTCATGGTCTTCAATATTTGGTACTTTATCCTTATATGCTTCCTCCATATGAGTTGCAAATAATTGACAACCTTTCCTGTAGCACTTCTTCAGCTGCATTACTGAGATTTCTCTAATAGCAACTACTCTGGGAATTCCTTGGACTTTCCTTGGGTTTCCTTCCTCATCCAGGCAATTGAATTCCTTGTTACAAAAGTCTAAGATGACATGGTGCTCGTCCAACCAATCCATCCCAATTAGACAGTCATAGGAACCCAAAGGAAAAATGTTCAATTCAACCTTTGTGCTCAGTCCATTCATGTCCATTGGACAATACTTAACCAAATCAACAACCTTTCCCTTGGATCCTGTAGCCAGCTTCACTAACCAAGTTTTCCATGCTTTCTTCTTGGAAAATGTAAACTTTCCACCATTATAGGATCTATGTAACTATGACTAGCTCTTGAATCAATTAAAATAGTAATAGGTTGATTGTTGATCATACCTTCCACTTCAATCATGTGTGACTAATATTTTGCTTGCTTGTTGTCCAGGGCTTTGTATATCCTTGGTACACTTATGCCCATGTCCTCCACTATTTATTCATGTTGAACATTGTGGATAGTTCTCACTTTATCATTTCTATGGTGGAAGTCTCTGTACCTATGATTCCCTTTACAACCCCAACATTCCATAGGTGTCTGTCTTGGCATTTGTCCACCTACTTCAGCCTTTCTGGGCTCTCTAAAAGATGTTTGTCCTTGAGGATTGTTTCTGAAAAAGGATGGCTTATATCCCTTCTTATTTTGATCCATCTTGAAATTCTTCTTGTCTTCCCAAGCCTTCCGGAAAGTAGGGTTTTCTCTTTGCTGCTCATATAAGCATTTTTATTTCCTTATAGTTTCTTCCATAGTTTTAGGATCATCATACTTGATCTTGTCACTGATGGATTATGGTAGTCCACTCAAATACCTTTGAATTTTGATAGTCTCATCTTTGATGAAAGGGACATACTTCAACAATTCCAAAAAAAATCGTTTGTATTCATCAATGGTCATGCTGCCCAGTTTGAGTTCAAAGAACTCTTTGATCTTTCTGTCATAGTATCACTTAGTCAGGTAATTATTTTCAAAATAATTCTTGAATTATTTCCAAGTAATATCTTTCTCTTTAATGTGTTTCACCTGCACAAGTTGATCCCACCACATGGATGCCTTTCCCTTCAGTTGGTACATTGCAATTCTTCCTTCTACATGAGAGGAGTAATTTTGCAGTTGGAAATATTTCCTCATGACAAGCAACCATGTTTCGACATATTCGTCCTTCTTGTGTTTTCCATCAAATGTAGGAGGCTTAATCTTGTTCATTTCACCCTTCAGTTCATCCACTCCAGATCTCCTATGTTTTCTGGTAGGCGATGGGCTTGAACTACTGTGTGCCTCCTTATTGGAATGTTTCTGGGAGTGAAGATGATGCCTGCTAATGCTTCTTAATATTCTTTTCTTCTCAGGGTTCTTGTGACTCCCCATTTTTATTGAGTCACTCTACCTATCCAACTTATTTTTCAATTCTTTCTAGACTCTGTATCAACTTTAAGTTGAATTTTCCTTGTTGATCCCTGGCTTTCATGAGATTTTTGTTATCTGCCCGGTGAATCTGGGCATCTTTCTGCAATCTTTCAATGATTTCATCATATTCCCTTCCTTATCTATCTCTTCTCCATGCCCATTGGAGTTCGATCCTTCCACTCCCAAATGGACATCCATTCCTTTTACTTCATTCTCTGAACTGGAAGCATTCTGTGATTCCTCCATTTCTCTGCACTAAGTGGCAATTCGATTCAGATCTGACACTTGTTAAACTCTGCAAACACAATGTGAAATCAACTGAAGTTTGTCAGGCCATCAGTCCTTAACAATTTCCACAATATTCATAAACCAATATGATTCAAGAAAACTTTCAAATTCCATTTTTTTTTCTGAGCTCTACTCTACTATAATTTTCAGGCACTAGTCTCTCTTCTCTCCGCCCTCAACCCATGTGATCATGGGCCATGACCAAGTGCTAGATCAATAGGTTCTTACTCGGGCCTTCGGCTTCAAAATCTTTCAAAGCACGACACAACAATCTCTTAGCATTTTGGATTACCGAACTTGCGAAATAGGGAAGATCATCAGTCCATGTCTACCCAACATCTGACGAATGACGCTCACTATGGAACCTCAGGTGTTTGAGTCTCGAGACTTCGGAGGATTTCACATTCGCACATCCCAAATCGTTAATCTCTGAACACTCCCCTGTCAACTTTGGTGATGTCATTACATCACATCACTTATGATTTTCTAATTGCAGGGGCATGCAACAGTGGTTTGGAGTAACCCACCTTTCATCCCGCAATTCTTATAATGTTGACATGTAACACCTTGGTGAAACTAGGGTTTGGATTGCGGAACTACCTTGGATAATTAACTCCCGTGCAACTTGGGTCCCCACAATGCCTCGTGCCATCGATATTGATGTATCGTGATCAATGCCCATGTGGGTCCTTCGACCTTTAACTTTTTTATGTAACCTCGGGTTCCACTAACCATGCTCATACAGAGTTCCACGTGGAAGAATACTAGCGACTGACACATGGCCCATTCATATGGGTGACACGTGTCACATTCCAAATGGAATTTCAATCTCCCATGGGTTCAAAACCCCCTAACATGTGGCACACAACCCATGTGTCCACGTCAATCCCAGTGACATCATCATGACTCACTACTTCATCTCTTTGGGACTTCGGAACTTCTAGCTTCTGGAGTTCTCTCCTTAGCACACACTAATTCTCCTAAACGCCAAACTCCCGAACAAACCAATCTGTTGACATGTGTCCCTCTTGATGGATAGTCTGGATTAACTCTAGACTTCGGAGCTTCGAGAGATTTCTCTCTTCACCACTGTGTTTGGCCTTTTACCTTGCCTTGATCCAACGGTCGAGCTCTTCTCCCCAACTCTATGGTGTAAATCCACTTCGGAGACTTCGGGGCTTCGGGCCTTCGACCTCTTCGCTCTATAACCCATAACTTCGCCACAACCATGAAGTCCAAAGGACTTGGAGGTTAACTCTCATGCTCCTTTTTCTAGATTTGATGGTCATGAAGGATTTCACTTCCTTTTGAATAGATCATACGGCCCCAACACCACATGTGTTGTGATTTCTTTCTTAGTGGCCAAATTCCACATCTGTCGCAGTTTTATAATACCGCTACACCTATTGAGCTTCGTAACTTGACCAAAGTAACCTCTTGGCACTCAAGAATGTTCTAAGGTTCGAAATTGGTTCCTCCATACACAATTTCCTCTTGAAACCTCAAGTCCAATGACCACATATCTAGCCCATTCAGGCTCAATGTTGAAACCTTGGCTCTGATACCAAATTGTAACATCCCCGACCACCCACATGCCAGATAATGCTACCCAAACACCCTTAAATTTTCCTTGACTGCTCTGATACCAAATTGTAACATCCCCAACCACCAACAGGTCGGGAAACGTCACTAATATGAAATATACAAATACATATAACATGCATTTTACTGAATTTAAAACACTTAACACATAATTACTGCTACCATACAGGTTTAAATGGAATTAACAACATTTTACTGAATTTAAAACACTTAACACATAATTACTTCTACCATACAGGTTTAAATGGAATTAATAGTAAGTCCACATGAAATGGAACACATGATACATTTCATGTAACACAACATGCATAACATACATAATTAAGCACATAATGATACTTATCTTTTAGTTGAAGTAAAACCACCAACTGTGTGCAGACCTTCCACAAACCTCCCAGCCTTAGACCGCACTGCTCATCACTCTCAGCAGTAGGTCACCCCCGAGTTGGGACTAAACTCCATCGGGTAAGGGATTCCTAGGGTAGGCAAGGTCAATAGGAAGTCACACAATTCAAGAGGAAGTATTCTCTCCTAGGACCAACTTACACCCACTGCTCATAGACTCTCATTCCCCACATGCCTATCCCACCCTAGGAGTGTGCACCTTCACTATCCCACATTCCATCAACTTCTCAACCTCCCTTTCCTTTGGCTTCAGCAACAGGTCAGACCAGAATTCTGAGAGCTTTGTAGCAGCTGCGTGACCCCTTCTAGGAGAACTCACTTCCACAGCACACTCTCTCACCTGGAGAGAGTTCCTCATAGGCCTGACAACCTACCTCTTCAACTGCAGGCCTGGCAACCCTCTTCTTCAACCAATCTTTAAATTAGCTCCATCCAGGTGAGGACAACAACAACAATTCAGTACAACTCAGGAAAAATAGAAGGAAACAACCCAAAAATGGTTAAGGTGCCAACTAGGAGTTGCAAGTGCGGATATACTGGGTTCAAGGATAACATGGATCAGCTTTCCCTTCCCGTTCAGTGGTTTTCTCAGGTGTGCGTGGGTATGCAGAGGTCAATCGCAGATGCCAAACAGGTTAGACCATGGATGGGGAATGGAAAGCAAACCCCCAACACAGTTTGATTCTTTTGGTTTTAACTGCATGAGCCCAGGTCGACACCTGTCTCCATGGAGCTGCATGAACTCCATTTAGCATACATTCCCTTTCCAGGACTTAGGACAACACTCAACATGTCCACCTTAGCCTTCAGGAATTTATAATAAAATATTATTCCTTTAGAGGTAAGCCCCCTAGCTTAGCCCCTAGGCCCCAAATACTTAGCCCCCTCCCTTACCCTACCTAGTGGATCTTAGTCCCCCATACTCTTTCTTTGTGGTCGGTATACATGCAGTAATGTTTATATTTTATTAATGATATGCATAATTACATATACAAAATCAGGCTCATGGCCTTAAGCATCTAGGCTCTCCATCCTAATAAACACATAAGCCCATAGCTTATAATTTCTTGGCTCACCAACCTACAAAACATGTTACAATTCATAGATACATCTGGGGATCATCCTTGGGGATATTACAGAAGTTTTGGTTGAGACAGAAGAAATAGTCATCAATCTAAAGACTCATCTTGAACATTCTAAAGAAGTGGAAGAAGGCATTAAGATTCAGTTGACTAAAAAGGAAGAATTATGTCAAATATTAAAGTTAGAAATAGTCAATCTCAAACAGATGAACGAAAAGACAAATAATATTGTCAATTTCCATAATAGCTCAGCTATCCTAGATAAGATTTGGAAGAGCCAAAGATCAATTGATGACAAAACTGTTCTTGGATACAATAAGAAATAAGACAATAAAAAATGGAGCGCCATTTACAAACATGAGGAAGGATCATCCTTCTTAAAAGGAAAAGGTGCAAGTACAAAACAATTACAAGTCATGAACTTTGTTAAGGAAGACAACTATAGAAGTAAAAAGGAAGAATAAAATCAAATGACAGATCCTTCAAGACAAAATAAAATCAAGAATGGAAACACCTTCAATGGCTATTGCCTTTCTTGTCATAGCTTTGGCCATAAAGAAACGAACTACAAGAAACTAAAGGAAGGATATACAAGAAAATCCAAAAACTCAATTATATGTTGGAGATGTAATTTTGTTGGGCACACAGCAAAATTTTGTCATACAATGAGATGTTACAACTGTGATAGGTTTGGGCACAAATCCCAAAACTACAAGAATACAAAAAGTCAATATTTGAATAAGTCATTCAAGTCAATGACAAAACCTAGTAAAAGTTGGAAGAAGAAAAGAGATAGCAAATCTCCAAAAACACAATTAGAAAGAGAAGATCCAAAAAGCAGAATATCTCACAGAAATATATGGAGAAGAAAATCTGAAGGAGAAAGAAAGAAAAATGTTATTACACCTGAAAATGAAGAAACTAATAATAAGAACATGATGGGTAAAGGTCCTAATGAAGAATGTGAAATTCAATATGAGATAAATCAAGCTCAAGAAAAGGAAGTACCTATAGAAGAATATGGGACAATATCAAATTCTGATGAAGTCTTAATTTGTTAAGCCAAGAGTTTTTAAAATTATCAGGAGAAGAGACCTTGTTAGGAAGAGCTACCCTTTTAGAAACAAAGGGGGAGAGTAGTCAGAGGTAGAGAGAGCATATTGACAGGGGGAGTCATTCAATTATGGCAGGTAGAGAATGAATGTAGGGAGAGTTACCCAAGATCATATTTTGGTCAACAAAATGTAGATAGACAGAGGTTGATCATAAGGGAAGAAACCCTTTTCCATTGATGTCAAAGGGGGAGAGTAACTTCATAGAGAAAAGCATCATCACAGGGGGATTTTGTGTATGAAGTTAGTGTGTTTCCCTCAATGACAAAGGGGGAGATTGTTGGACATATTATCATTGAGGTCAACATTCGATGTCATTATGATGTGATGATAAGTTGTTATGATGAATTGTCATTGTTGATTTATCATAGATAAAATTGTCATTGATGTCAACAGTATATCAGTTAGCAGAGAATGTCAAAACAATATGCAAAGTTAAAAGATCAGAAGGAAAAGCACATTGAAAGTATGCAAAGGATGAGAATGTCAAACAACATGCCAAAGATTAAATCTCAGGAGGATTGGTCAACGATCAGATCAAGTTGTGACCATCGGATATGCAAGTCAGATCAACGACATGGATTGATTCCAGAGCGCAAAAGGAGAATTAAACTACACGTTATTACCAATCCCGCGATTAGTCTAGATCGTCAGATCTCAGTGACTCAAATATCGACGACTATGGTTCATCCAACAAATGATCATATTAAGTCGTGATCGTTAGATTTGCAAGTGCCAGATCAACGACAGGGATAGATTGTAGAGAGAAAAAGGAGAATTAAACAATGTGTTATTTCCAATCCCGCAATTAGTCAGGACCGTCAGATCTTATAGATTCAAAGATTGATGACTTTGGTTGATCCACTAACAATCACACAACTTCAATTGCGGAGCTTGGGTGATGAATTAAATCATTCACAATTTGTGGTTCTGCAATCCACATCGATCGTCAATGGTCACTCGCCAAATAGATCTACGGTTGGCATCAGTTCCACTACCAATGAGAGGTTTCCATTGCAGAACTTGACGATAGTCTTAAAAGTTGTGCTAGTTGAGGACCCCACAATCATCCTTGATCGTTGATCTACTTCGAGATCCTTCTCAACCGTTGGATTAATTTAAGTGGAAAGATAGGATAAGCAAGGGATGAGATCTGAGATCTCGATTATCCGAATACCTGATAGTCGTTGGATCACTTTAAAGTGGAAGGATAGGATAAGAAAAGAATAATGCGGGAGAACGTTGACTTTACGAAGTCTGAAGCCATGAAGAGATCATAGTCGTTGGTTGGAAGGTGGGGACGTGGCAATAGATAAACAAATTCGCGAATTCATGATTCAGAGAAAGTGCGAGGAGCTAAGTTCAAAATATGTGAAGTACGAAGTCGTGAAGTAAATAGTGGCCATCCATCTCAATGCTTTATTAAGTCCCATCCGTCAGATTAAGCAATGAAAGGATAAGTGTAAGGATCAAATATGTTCGTTGATTTGGTTATGGGAATCATGACAACCATCAGATCAACCAGTGTGAGAGGTAACCATTTCGGATAGTATTCTAACCATTAGATCAAGGAGATGAATATGTTCCGCATCGGGAGATCTATGTCAGCAGACTAAGTCAGCAAGGACACTTGGCAACCACTCGACCCGTGCCATGTCAATAAGTGATGTCAGTAAGTTGCGTCACTCTAGGAGATTTACTTCGGGAGTTTCACCACCAACAAAGTTCCAATGTCCCGAAGACTGAAGTGTCGAATTCACAAAGGAAAAAGTCCCGAAGTCATGAAGGCCGAAGTGCCAAAATCGCGAAGGACAAAGTCCCGAAGTCACAAAGGCCAAAATCCTGAAATGGACATGAGTCGTCTGATCTGAAGGATACTTCGGGAGAATTATCGACTATTGATCTTGTACAGTGGAAGGATAGCGTAAGTGAAATAGATTAAGTCCCGAACTAAATAAGAGTCGTTCATCTCAACTCTTAATTAAGTCCTAATCGTCAATTTATTAAAAACCTCTGGACAAACCAGGATCATCTGACTAACGGAAGAATGAATAATGACCATCCGATCTACTTCGAAGAAATCTATTTAGAGAGATCTAAAATGAGGCAACGCTTAAATTGATAAGCCCGTGGTTCTACACCTGTGATCATATGAAAATGGTTTGAAGGAAGCACCTCATCCATACTTAATTCGACAGAAAGTTAACACCAGAACAATACAAAGAAACGATAAGAGATCAAATATGATCTATTGGTGAACATAAAATGCAACAGAAGCATGAGAATGATATGATGAGTCGATCGATGTCTGTGATCAACTCATGAAGACAAAAGAAATGACACATAGTCATGATTAAAAGATAATTAATTCATGAGCATTATGAATAAAGGATAAAAGGAAAATGATATTAATTAAAGATTAATATTATCATTTAAATGAAAAGGTACAATGGTTCAAATCTCAAAAGACACAATGATTCAAATTCACACTAGTTGGAAGACTATATAAACAAGAAGGAATGGTGAGAAGAAGTGGAGTTGAATTTGTTGAAGTATATATATTTATATATAATGGATTGAATGAAGGTTCATTCTATTAGGTTGGTGTCTGTTTACAAGCTGGGTCTTGTATGAGGATTGGATTCCTCACATCTCAGCTGGATTTGAGATCAACAAGCTGGGACTTGTTATGAGGGTTGGATTCCTCATTTCTCAATTGGATATGAGAACTACAAGCTGGGTGTTGTAACAGAG
>JZKD02S1889901.1:547970-569467 GCA_000966675.3 Picea glauca
GCTCAGTGTCAAGTATCCATTTCAACAATTCCCTCATAGATAAATAACAAACGAGGCATGGTTTTGTGAGTCTAACCAATCTTTCCCATTGTTGGGTCGAGAACATAAACGGAAATTCAAATCTGGGTTTACATTTATTTACTTGGCCACATATTGGATGGGGAAACAAGGCTTGTAACATACATATGGGTGTAGGTTTTCAGGAATGGCTATAGACAAATCCAAAACAATTCCTTCCCATCACAAAATTCTTCACAAACTTCCCAAAGTGACCGCAAGACAATACACAAGCCTCCATAACTTTTCAAACAGTGGTAATGATAATATGAAATGGATGCAAATTGTCCGAGGTCTAGATATGAAGTGAGGGAACAATACAATAGTCACAAAACCCGACTATTATTTTCCCCTTTCTTTTACAGAGAAAATCCTTTAAAATTTAGTCAGAAGAAATGAGTGAAACCAAACGTATTCACCATAAGACATTTTCCAACAATCATACCATAATAATACCAACATTTTCTCTAGGTGAAACACAACCACATACCTCAAACATAATAGAATGTCGAATGATATTTCCATTTTGAAACACTTAAATTCCAATAGGAAGAAACCCAAATTGAAATGCATGTTACATGGCCATAATGCCCACAAACAATCCACTGTAAAATTTGGAAAACAAACACATTCTGCATGCAAAATATAAGAGCCAATAAGATGATTTTATCTGCAGTAGAGCTAACAATCCATGAATGAAGAGGTAAAAGACCATACCTATAAGAAGAATGCTAGAAAATTAACAGAGAACAATTATTTTTTCTCTAAAGGTCGAGCACAATGGAAGCGATACTAACCAAAGAAACCAAACAAGTGCAGGGAGTATAATTAAGGTGGTGGCTTCAAGGTAGGGTAAGAATGACATGCAGTAAATGCACATCGCTTCCCCGCTTTCCACATTAAATTCCATCAACCACAACCAAATATGGATTGCACTTAGCCTCCAAGACCTTTTTCCATACATAATATAAACCCTCGTATATCCAATATAACATATCATTTCCATATTCAAAATCGAATCGGGCCTCCCTCATGGATTTTCATAACTATTATATTCCCATTTAAATTTAATACCAAAATAAACATGTCCCACATACCTTGCTAGTGGAGGATTACCATTCAACATAATAATA
Source organism: Picea glauca (assembly GCA_000966675.3). Lineage (NCBI taxonomy): Eukaryota > Viridiplantae > Streptophyta > Pinopsida > Pinales > Pinaceae > Picea > Picea glauca. The sequence goes on from JZKD02S1889901.1 coordinate 549,161, forward strand.
ATTTTCCCATATATATAAATATACCATGAGTTTGCATGTGGCTTGTGCTTAGAGTTTGAGTAATATATCAAAGTCTAGGTGTAGCAAGAATAAACTAAAATTTCTATTGAAATAAACATCTTCTCCTTTTAAAATCAAATTGCTAACACACCCAACATCCATCAATTGCACATAGAAACAAGTTAGGATCTCCCTCCTTATTCTGAAACTATGAAATCTTTCTCATAAGATAATCATGAGCACAACAAGAGGAGCCATTTCTCTTATTATTTTTCAAAAGGAGTCCAACCTATTTAGTATTATTAATAAATATAAATAAGTAATAATGCATTGCAACCCATTTGCAAGCAAGAATTTTATGTTGTGCTTTTGGCTGTCAACAAACTGGAGACTACACAACGAAATCTATTTTCAACATATTTAGAACTTAGAATGCTTGGTTTCATAGATCAATAGAAGTAGGTGATTGAAACTGCTAAGAAAATAGTTATGCAACAATGGGAAAATAATGGCTTAAGGGAAATGATGAGATGGGACTTCATGGAACAACTTATGGAAAGTGAGATGTATGAGGGGAATTGATCCTATATGCATAACAACCAATAAGGTTCATATCTGATAACACTTTAAAACTTCCAGGAGAATGATTTTGATATTCTCTTGAATCTCATAATGGAGGGAAGAAAGGGGTAGCAAAAAAAAGGAAGAAATCAAAGACAACTATACTACAATAGTATTGAAAGAAAAAAGCTATTCCATCAGTGTTTCGAAAGGAGGATATTGTAACAATTGTGTATCTCTTTATTTTCATTGATCAACAATACTTACATAAATGACATCATTATGGTAAAATTGATCCAGACTTGATTTTTATGACCATGCAAAACAAACAATAGAAAACAAAACTCAATAAACCAAAGTGACAAAAAAAAAACAAAAAAAAAACGTAAGACAAAAATATATACATCAATTATATTTACACAATAGAGAGTCAACAATCAAGCTAGTTCCACATAATGTTTCAAGTGGGAACCGTTGGTACTGTAAGAAAACCATCGCTCATCCATGTCTTTACGGAGATATGAATTTGGGCCAATGATAGAAGTGATTTTGAAAAGACCTAGCCATAACTTTTGGAACTTAGAATGCCTCTCTCTCTTAGCATGTGATGAGTCCCATAGTAATACTTTGTCATTGATCTTAAATTCAACAGCCTCTGCTCATTTTTAAAAATATTTCTTCACCGTTTGCTGTCTCCTTTCCAAATTTTCCAAGGAAAAACTCCTTTGTTCTTCCAGGGCTAACAATGTATTTATCCTTTGGGAAACATTAGAAGAATTTAATTCTTCAATCTATATTATCAATCGTAAGGAAGAAATCTCTAATTCAATAGGAAGAATAAACTTTTGGCCATATACGAGCTGAAAGGGAGTAAATCTTGTTCTTTCTTTAGTGGTTGTACGGTCTTCCCAAAGAGCATAAGTTAGAAGTGTGTGCCACTGGTGAGGTTTTTATTCTATAATTCTCTTTATAATCCTGACCATATTCTTGTCAGTGGACTCTACTTGTCCATTTCCATGAGGGTGGTAAGAAGATTAAGTGAAATGCTTGACACCTAATTTATCCAGAAATTGGGTCAATTTTGCAGAAATGAAGGTTGTCCCATTGTCCGAAATGATTTCTAACGATAGGCCAAATATAGAAAAGATATTGGACTCTAAGAAAGAAATTACATGTTCATATTGCGCGTTCCTAAGAGGAACAACCTCAATTTACTTGGTAAAACAATTAGTGGTTCTCAAAATAAATATATGCCCTATGGAGAATGAAGGATTGATTGGGCCAATAAAGTCTAGACCCCACTTTGAAAAAGGTAAGTATGGAAGGATAGGTTGTAAAGACATGGCAGAAAGATGTTATTTACCAGCGAATTTTTGGCATTTATCACAGGACCTCACAAATTTATAGGAATCAAAAAAGATAAAAGGCCAGTAATAACCATTTCTTATGATCTTAAAGGCGATAGATTTAGCATAGAAATGGCCACCAATATGAATGATAGATATTGATGATCCATGGATATCGTGTAATAATTTATGTGCTTCAAGATCATTTACACATAGGAGCAACAAATCATCAACAAATATTCTAGACAAGGAGTCTCCTAAAATGATATACTTAGAAGCTTCAAGGCAGAGTCTCCTTATCTGATGAGGATCCAACTCATATGGGAAGCTTTGATATTATAAATAATACACCAGATTTTTATACCAAGGATGCTCAAATATAGAGAGATTTTGATATTCAATATAAAATAGCACTGAAAGAGGGTTATCTTATTCGTCAAAATATTCACTTGGTTCAGGATGCTGAGCTAAGTGAAGGGATAAGTCTCATCCCTTGATTGTCTTCGAAGCCATGATTGTCAAATCATGCGCCTGAATTTTGGCAAGCCAATGTGCAATTTTTCCTAAAAGTTAAGTTTGTGAAAGTAGAAACTTGACAATAGACAAAGGGACTTTTACCTACGTATGTTTTCCCAAAATAAAATGGAGAAATGTTTCTATACCTTTGACAAGAGAAAAAGCATGTTTCTCAATATAGAATATTTGATCTCGTCATTTGATAGACTTTGACTCATGTAAACTATATGTTTCTCATTGTTTTGGTCATCACATTGTAGGAGGATAGCAAAAATTTCCTCCTCATTGGAATTGGTATATATGATAAAATACTTCTCAAAATTTGGTTTCGCCAGAACTGGTGTTGAACTGATTTCCTTCTTAATCCTAAGGAAATAATTTTTGACATCATTTGTCCAAGAAAAAGAACGATCTTGCTTTAAAAGGTTATGGATTTGTTTAACCATGATAGAAAAATTGGGAACAAATCTACGAACAAAATGAATAGTACCCATGAAAGCTTGAATTTCTTTCTTGGATGTGGGGGCAGGGAGATTTAAGATAGTTGTAATCCTCCTAGGATCTATACATATCCCTCAATCAGAAACAATGTGATCAAGAAGATTACCTTTTGTGACACAGAAAATATATTTTGAAGGATTCAAAGAAATGGAAAATTTTATACAGTGCATGAGAAATTTTCTAAAATGACCGAAATGATCCAACCGATTTTTAGAATAAAGAGTCAAATCATCAAGATAAAATTGGATAATCTTACCGATTAGATCGTCAAAATCTATCTGCATATCTCTTTGAAATGTGGCACCTACGTTAGATAATCCAACAGGCATACAACGTTCGTAAGAAAAGGTACCCCAACGTGTGGTAAATGTGGTTTTATATCTATCAATCCTTTTTACCTTGATTTTATTATATCCAGCAAAACCATCAAGTAAGGACATCATTTGAGATCCTACAACTTGTTGTAAAATAATTTCCATATTAGGAAGTGGAAAATGGTCTTTCACACTTTCCCCATTTAATACGTGAAAATCGATACATAACCTAATATGATCGGTCGTTTTCTTAACATGGACTAGATTTGAAACCCATTCAGAATATTTAACTGGAAATATTGTATGAGCGTTCAACATTTTTTCCAATTCCTTCCTAATGGTGGATTTAGGCGCATGATTGATAAGTCTTTGCTTTTTACTAATTGATTTTTCTCCTTCCTTGATAGGAATGGCATGTTGTATAAGAGTAGGATCAAAACCATTTCTCCCCCTACTAAAAAAATTCATTTTGAAGCAATATTCCAATCAGAATATGAAAATTTTGAACAATCCATTCAATAATACTCTATGTAGAAAGAATCAAAATGTTGGCTCTATCATTCACAATAGAATAAAAAACAATCCATCCATTGACACAACCCACCACATATCAAATTCAATAATCAATTGCAATTGAATAGGGAATTATAGGGTCATTGGGAAGATGGGGGCATTTGTAATGAATGAAAAATGGTAGCATGGACGAGAACCAACAAATGAATACCATTCAAGAAAAATGCAGAGCCCTTTTCTTCTAAAAACAATGTCTCCATATCAAAATTTCCAACTCAAGTCATCATCCAATCCTTTTTAATCCATTCTCCTTAAAAATGAAATTCATAATAACATAACAGGGGATACTTTAAATGTTATTGGGAAAGTGTTGGGTATATAATGAGCAGAAAATGAGATAATGAATGGGAATGAGACGATTATTGTTATATTACATGAAATGACATTCATTGTTTTTAAAATTAACATTGCCATCATTCACCAAAACATTTGGATATTCACTGCATGCCATGCCAATTAATTCCAAACTAATATGAAAAAACTCCCACCAACTTTTGTTTGTTCCATAACATTATTTTTAAACTTAAACACACAGAAGCCACATCATGGAAACAATTCTTTTAAACTACTCAATAGAAAATTCAAAGAAAAATTTGGGACTGTCAAACATGGAAGTTTGATTTTCCCCATTTCCCTTTAAAATATAGATATCCTTTTAAACTAGCAAAGTGTTATGTAGGAGACAGTTTACAAATCCAATTCGAATAATTCATAATCATAATCATAATGCCTCAAGTCTGCATGAGAAGATGAGAAAGAAACATACATCCATCGACCTTTAATTATACAAAATTTACACCACAACCTCAAATAACAGCTGGAAGAACAAACCGGGTTCGAAACCCCAATGTGAACCTGGTGGTCATTGTTTCATAAAATTCATACTAACTTCAAAATTGACCAAATTCCCTCATAGATAAATAACAAATGAGCCATGATTTTGTGAGTCTAACCAGTCTTTCCCATTGTTGGGTTGAGACCATAAACATAAATTCAAATCTGGGTTTACATTTATTTTCTTGGCCACATATTATATGGGGAAACAAGGCCTAAAGAAGACATATGGGCATAGGTTTTGAAGAATGGATGAAAGCAAAGCCAAAGCAATTCCTTCCCATCACAAACTTCTTCACAAACTTCCCAAAGTGACCGCAAGACAATACACATGCCTCCATAGATTTTCAAACAGTTGTAATGATATTATGAAAGGGTTTCAAATCTTTCAATGTCTGGTTATGAAGTGATGGTACAATACAATAGTCACAAAACCCAACTGTTATTTTCCTCTTTCTTTTATAGGGAAAACCCTTTAAAATTTAGTCACAATAAATGAGTGAAACCGAACATATTCACCATTAGACGTTTGCCAACAATCATTCCATAATAATACCATCATTTGCTGAAGGCACAACACAACCACATAACTCAAACATAATAGAATTCCTAATGATATTTCCAGTTTGAAACACTTAAATGACAATAGGAAGAAACCCAAATTGAAATGTATGTTACACGACTAGAATGCCCATAAACAATCCACTATAAACTTTGGAAAACAAACACATTTTGCATGTAAACTCTAAGAGTCACTAAGACAATTTTATCTAGAGTAGAGCTAACAATCCATGAATGAAGAGGTAAAATACCATACCTATAAGAAGATTGATAGAAAATTAATAGAGCACAATTAGTTTTTTGCCAAAGGCCGAGCACAATGGAGGTGCTACTAACCAGAGCAACCAAACAAGCGTGAGGAGTATAGTGAAGGTGGTTTCTTCGAGGTAGGGTAACAACGATGTGCATTAAATGAACGTAAATTCCCCTCTTTCCACATTAAATTCCATCAACCACAAAAAACCATGGAACGCACTTAGCCTCCAAGACCTTGTTCCATACACAATATCAACCATCGTATATCCAACATAACATATCATTTCCATATTCAAAATTGAATCGGGCCTCCCTCATGGATTTTCATAACTATTATATGCCCATTTAACTTTAATACTAAAATAAACATGTCCCACATACCTTGCTAGTGGAGGCTTACCATTCAACATAATAATCATTTTCCCATATATATAAATATACCATGAGTTTGCATGTGGCTTGTGCTTAGAGTTTGAGTAATATATCAAAGTCTAGGTGTAGCAAGAATAAACTAAAATGTCTAATGAAATAAACATTTTCTCTTTTTAAAATCAAATTGCTAACACAACCAACATCCATCAATTGCACATAGAAACATGTTAGGATCTCCCTCATTCTCAAACTATCAAATCTTTCTCATAAGGTAATCATGAGCACAACAAGAGGAACCGTTTCTCTTATTATTTTCCAAAAGGGGTCCCACCTATTTAGTATTATTAATAAATATACATAAGTAGTAATGCATTGCAACCCATTTGCAGGCATGAATTTTATGTTGCGCTTTTGGGCGTCAACAAACTGGTGACTACATGAGGAAATATATTTTTAACATATTTAGAACTCATAATGCTTAGTTCCACAGACCACTAGAAGTAGGTGATTGGGTCAATTTTGCAGAAATGAAGGTTGGCCCATTGTCGAAAATGATTTCTAACAGGAGGCCAAATATGGAAAAGATATTGGACTCTAAGAAAGAAATTACCTATTCATCTTGTGTGTTCCTAAGAGGGACAACCTTAGTCTACTTGGTAAAATAATCAGTGGTTGTCAAAATAAATATTTTACCTCCAGAGGATCAAGGATTGATTGGGCCAATAAAGTCTAGAACCCACTTGGAAAAAGGGAAGTCTAGAAGGACACGTTGTAAAGGCATGGCAGAAAGACGTTCTTTACCAACAATTTTTTGGCATTTATCATAGGACCTCACAAATTTATAGAAATAATGAAAGGTAAAAGGCTAGTAATAACCATTTCTTATGATCTTAAAGGAGGTAGCTTTAGCAGAGAAATGACCACCAATGTGAATGACAGATACTGATGATCCATGGATCTCGTGTAATAATGTATGTGCTTCATCATTATTTACACATTGAAGCAGAAAACCATCAACAAATATTTTAAACAAGGCGTCTCTTAAAATGATATACTTAGAAGATTCAAGGTAGAGTATCCTTCTCTGATGAGGATCCAACTCGTATGGGCACCTTTGATACTACAAATAATACACCAAATTTTTATACCAAGGATGCTCATATATAGAGATATTTTGATTTTCAATATAAAATAGCATTGGAAGAGGGTTATCTTGGTCATCAAAATCTTCACTTGGTTCAAGATGTTGAGATAAGTGAAGGGATAAGTATCGTCCCTTGATTTTCTTTGAAGTCATGATTGTCAAATTATTCTCTTGAATTTTGGCAATCCAATGTGCAAGTTTTCCTGAAAGGTAAGTTTGCGAAAATAGAAACTTGACTACAGGCAAAGGGGCTTTTACCTGCATATGTTTACCCAAACTAAAATGGAAAAAAAATTCTATAGCTTTGACAAGAGAAAAATCATGTTTCTCAAAATAATAATATTTGATCTTATCATTTGATAGACTTTGACTCATGTAAGCTACATGTTTCTCATTTTTTTGGTCAGCACATTGTAGGAGGATAAAACAAATTGTCTCCTCAGTGGCATTGGTATATATGATAAAATATTTCTCAACATTCAGTTTCGCCAGAATCGATGCTGAACTGATTTCCTTCTTAATCCTAAGGAAAGCATTTTCGACATCATCTGTCCAAGAAAATGAATGATCTTGCTTCAAAAGATTATGGAATGGTTTAACCATGACAACAAAATCAGGAACAAATCTATGAACAAAATTAATAGTACCCATGAAATCATGAATTTCTTTCTTGGATGTGGGGGCGGGGAGATTTAAGATAGCTATAATCCTATCGGGATCTATAATTATCCCTAAATAAGAAACAATGTGACTGAGAAGATTACCCTTTGTGACACTGAAAATGGATTTTGAAGGATTTTTCTACAACGCATGAGAACTTTTCTAAGATGATCGAAATGATCCAACCGGTTTTGAGAATAAGCAATCAAATCATTAATATAAAATTGGATAATCTTACCAATTACATCATCAAAATATATCTGCATAGCTCTTTAAAAGGTGGCACCTATTTTAGATAAGCCAAAAGGCATACGTTCATAAGCAAAGGTACCCTAATTTGTGGTAAATGTGGTTTTATATCGATCAGTCATTTTTACCTTGATTTGATTATATCCAAAAAAATCATCAAGTAAGGACATCATTTGAGATCATGTAACCTGTTGTAAAATAATTTCCATATTAGGAAGTGGAAAATGGTATTTCACACTTACCCTATTTAATGCATGGAAATCGACACATAACCTGATCTAAATGGTCGTTTTTTGAACAGGGGCTAGATTTGAAAACCATTCAAAATATTTGACTGGAAAGATTATATGAGCATTCAACAGTTTTTCCAATTCCTTCCTAATGGTGGCTTCAAGCGCATGATTGATAAGTCTTTTCTTTTACCTAACTGGTTTTTCCCCTTCCTTGATAGGAATGGCATGTTGTATAAGAGTAGGATCAAAACCACGAAGATCCTCGTATGACCAGGAAAAAACATCCTGAAATTCACAGAGTAATTCTATGAATTTCACTTTCTCTTCATCAAAACATTGGGAACCTATTTTAATGATCTTTGGGGATTCAGAGGTCCCAATATTAAAATAAATAATATTACCCACTTTCCTTTTTGACTCCTCTTCCTTATTTGTTTCTTTGTTGCCTACATCACTCAACGAGAATGAACTCTCGAGAGGAGTCAAGCCTTTAGGAAAATTGTTGTCTTCAAGATAAATGATTTCCTTGGGATTAAAAGGTCCATTCTGTATGAAAGTGAAAATGCCTTCATCACTCAAGAAAAATTTCCATGATTCTACGTTATCGATGCGGTGAGGAAGGTAAAGAGATTGAAAAGTACAATTAAACCTTTGAGGTAAGAGATTCTAAGTAGGATAAGCTACAAAAAAAACTAATATATCATCCATTGAATTAAGTTCCCTCTTGACATGAGTGATGTTGAATGATATCATATTTGAAATTAGCATCCAAACAACTTGGGTATAATGCTTAAGTAACTTGTTGTTTGGTGAATAAATTTTTCGTACAAGGTTCACAACAAGTTTAGAATCACCAAAAAATGGAAGGTGGCCACATCCAATATTATATGCATTTTCAATGCCCAACAATAAGGCTTTAAACTCAACAACATTGTTTGTACAAGCAAATTCCAATCTGTAGGAGAAATTGTGAATGTTTCCTATAGGAGAATATAGAATGATGCAGGATCCATTACCCTTGTTTGAACATGATCCATCGAAATGCATGTGCCACATGCCATCATCGAAATAATTTGGTTCAAGCATAGTGTCTCCTTCATCAACAAAGATAGAGTACACCCCCAAATCTTCTTCGAGATAATTTACATTGAGTTGGGGAACACTCTCTATATAGGGTGAAATTATTTCTTCCCTTAGAACTATGATTTTCTTTCCATTTCAAGGGACAGATAAATATGTTCCATCGAGCAAAAGGTATCCACCAGTTACGGCATGCCAGTCCCTTCCCAAAATAATTGAGTAGTTACTCATAGGCATGGATGGGAACCAAAAAATGAATATTTTTCAAGCAAAATGCATAACCCTTTTCTTCTAAAAACAATGTATCCATATCAAAATTTCCAACTCAAGTCATCATCCAATCCTTTTTAATCCTTTCTCCTTACAAATTAAATTCATAATAAAAGAACATAGAATAATTTAAATGTTACTGGGAAGGTGTTGGGCATATAATGAGCGGAAAATGAGATAGTGAATGAGAATGAGACGATTACTGTTCTATTACATGAAATAACATTCATTGATTTTAAAATCAACATTGCCATCATTCACCAAAACATTTGGATATTCACTGCATGCCATGCTAATTATTTCCAAACTAATATGAGAAAACTACCACCAACTTATGTTTGTGCCATAACATTCTTTTTAAACTTAAACACATAGAATCCATGGCATGGAAACAATTCTTTTAAACTGCTCAATATAAAATTCAAAGAAAATTTCAGGACTATCAAACTTGCAAGTTTCATTTTCCCCTTTTTCCTTTAAAATATAGATATCCTTTTAAACTGGAAAAGAATTCTATAGGAGAATGTTTACAAATCCAACTCGATTCAGTCATAATCAGAATCAGAATGCCTCAAATACACATGAGAGGCTGAGAAAGAAACATAAAGCCATCGACCTTTCATTATATAAAATTTACACCACAAACTCAAATAACAACTACAAGAACAAACCGGCTTCAAAACTCCAATGTGAACTTGGTGGTCATTGTTTCATCAAGTTCATACTAACTTCAAAATCGACCAAATTCCCTCATAGCTAAATAACAAACAAGCCACAATCTTGTGAGTCTAACCAATATTTCCCATTGTTGGGTTGAGACCATAAACAAAAATTCAAATCTTGGTTTACATTTATTTAATTGGCCACATATTGGATGGGGAAACAAGGCTTGTAACATACATATGGGCGTAGGTTTTGAGGAATGGATGCAAGAAAAGATAAAACAATTTCTCCCCATCACAAAATTCTTTACAAACTTTCCAAAGTGACCGCAAGACAATACATAAGCCTCCATAACTTTTCAAACAATGGTAATGATAATATGAAAGGGATGCAAATATTCCAAGGTCTGGATATGAAGTGAGGGTACAATACAATAGTCACAAAACCCGACTGTTATTTTCCCCTTTCTTTTATAGATAAAACCCTTTAACATTTAGTCACAATAAATGAGTGAAACCAAACGTATTCACCATAATACGTTTACCAATAGTCATACCATAATAATACCAACATTTGATCCATGTGCAACACAACCACATACCTTAAACATAATAGAATTCCAAATGATATTTCAAGTTTGAAACACTTAAATGCCAACATGAAGAAACCCAAATCGAAATGCATGTTACATGGCCATAATGCTTACAAACACATTCTACATGCAAACTCTAAGAGCCAACAAGACGATTTTATCTGGAGCAGAGCTAACAATCCATGAATGAATAGGTAAAAGACCATACATGTAAGAAGAATGCTAGAAAATTAACAGAGCACAATTATTTTTTCTCCAAAGGCCAAGCACAATGGAGGTGCTACTAACCAGAGCAACCAAACAAGCACAAGAAGTATAGTGAAGGTGGTGGCTTCGAGGTAGGGTAAGAATGGCGTGCAATAAATGCATGTCACTTCTCCTCTTTCCACATTAAATGCCATCAACCACGACCAATTATGGATCACACTTAGCCTCCAAGACCTTGTTCCATACACAATATAAACCATCATATATCCAACATAACATATCATTTCCATATTCAAAATCGAATCGGGCCTCCCTTATGGATTTTCATAACTATTATATGCCCATTTAACTTTAATACCAAAATAAACATGTCCCACATACCTTGATAGTGGAGGATTACCATTTAACATAATAATCATTTTCCCATATATATAAATATACCATGAGTTTGCATGTGGCTTGTGCTTAGAGTTTGAGTAATATATCAAAGTCTAGGTGTAGCAAGAATAAACCAAAATGTCTAATGAAGTAAACATTTTCTCCTTTTAAAATCAAATTTCCAACACACCTAGCATTCATCAATTTCACATAGAAACATGTTAGGATCTCACTCCTTATTCTCAAAATGTGAAATATTTCTCATAAGGTAATCATGACCACAACAAGAGGAGCCATTTCTCTTATTATTTTTCAAAAGGTGTCCCACCTATTTAGTATTATTAATAAATATGCATAATTAATAATGCATTGCAACCCATGTACATGCATGAATTTTATGTTGCGCTTTTGGGTGTCAACAAACCCTATTGCTGGATCTTTGATGCATCACTGATCCTTGAACATTGGATTTTTCTATTGGTGGAGCACTAGCCTTGCATTATTTAAACAAACCACCCATATACAAAACGTGTGGATTCTCAAATTTGTCGTTTCTCAATTTCATCTCTTGTATGTTTTCTCTTGATTCCTCTCTAATGGAGTTTTGTGATTTTTTTTAAGAACTGTTATACTTAATTTGTGCATGGTGTATTATTTTGCATGACTATATTATTCCCTTCTCCTTTTTTAATTTTCATTTATGATTGGTTTGCTTGCTTCTTATGGATGTCCCGATTTAGATCATCAGTGATCTCGATGAGATGATATTCCAATCTAACATTTTATTTACTCTAAATAGTTTTGGATGACAATAGTGGGTATAAATTGCTAAAGTTTTAGGGACATAACCTCCCTAACCCCTCACATAGATAGAATAATATATTTTCAATGTAATAAAGGCCAATATTAATAAGGCCTAGTAATACGTCAAATGTAAGAAGACCTAATAGAAGCTTCCACTTCTAGAAGATATTCCTCTAGATTGTTCTTTTGGTAGATAGATTTAGTATAAATAGGATTCAAGGGTATGAGAAGTTTTGTCTTGAGAATTATTGTAATAGAGCACTTCTTTGTTGGAGGTTGTCCCCTCGAAGAGGCAAGTGAACATTGTTTCTTATCAATAAAGGTACTATTTTGGTGTTGTGTTTTCATCTATTGTGTTGTTCCACTATTATTCTTTGCAATATTTCTGTTTTCAACTATTATAATAGATCTGGTACCTTACAAGTGGTATCCGAGCAATTTCCTTGGCAGAAAATTGTGGGTTATTTTTTTTCCAGGGTAGAGACATATTCTGACGTCTTAAAGCTACAAAGATCTATCGTTCATCGCATAAATCCACGGTCAGGGAAGAATGCTCATAGGAACTACAAGTGGTACTTAAGAGCACATTTTTGGCCACCCTTATAACCCTTGTTGGTACCCCTTCGAGTGGTAGCGCATTAGACAACACCTGTATACAGATCAGCCTAGATATCCTGAAGCCCTCCATAGATAAACCGATCGTCTGCCTAACTTCTATAGTGCCACCAAGAACAACACTCAGGAGGATACTCTCTAGTACCTAGGTAGTCGGGTAGTATGGCTAAGGGCATGGTCTAGCCTCCTTAGTTGGTGCCCTGAGATATTGGGCCAAGTAATACTGTTGGACCTCGCACATATATCAGAGAGCTATAGCATAGGGAAAAACCTTGTCTGTAGAAACCCTGAATACCCTAACCCTTGGGACAGAAAACAAAAAAAACTGACAAGATCTATTTCTGTGCAACCTTACCTCCTGCATTTTGGTTGTGAAATTACTACACATTTATTTCTATTAAGAATTTTGGCATTTCAACACTGCAATATTCTTCAGCTCGGAGTATAACTCCACATGAGTAAAAATAAAAGTCAAGATTCTGCTGGCACCATTATTTGAGCCCTATCCCATTAAATTCCTCTCTTCCCCCTAATCGTTGTCATACCTATCATCTTTCAGCAAAAAAAATTCTCGCGGACCCAAACCCCTTCCGACCCCCTTATCTGAGCCTAACCCCATTGGATTTCCCTTTTCACCCTAATCATAATGATAACCTTCACCCATAACCCCTTTTTTGTGTGGTCCCACCTGTCCCTTTCTGTTTTCCCCCTTCATCATGGCCCACACCCTTAGCCAAGAGTTGGAAGCTCACTGCAATTCCTTGTCCTCTACTTTCATAGAGACCCAGTAGGAAGTGTGACAAATCAGTGCCAATATTTCCACCATCAATAAAAACATGCATTCCTCCATAGATGAAAAAATGGAAATCATGAAACAAGACCTCTCTACCCAACTTGCATCCTTCATTGGCATGATCTGCGTCAAGATGAATATCCCTGGAGACCTTACCTCCTTTGACCCACCTGTTATCACTCCAAGAAACCCTTTGTGGTTGCAGACCAAAGGTGCTTGGTAACTTAAGAAATGAATGTTTTTGTATTTTGTAAATGTGGATCAATGGGATAACTCAATTCATCTTATGGCATTCAGACATCAAAATGGTAATCAAATAGACAGTTCTCTCCAAGATTGGTTAATCAACAAAATAGCTTTCAGTGGATGAAGAAAAGATTGTTCATAAACCAGTACAAAGTATGGTCGAATAAACAACTTAAGAAACTAATTATCATGTCATGAACCAAACAATAGGATAACAACTATTCAAGGTTTGACAACAAGATAACAGCGAAGAAGAAATATGAAAAACTGATACCAAAATGGAAAGGAACCTGTGATCTGTATTAGCAATGAAAGTCTGAGTACAAAAGTGTATTACAGTCTCCAGAATCAAACCCTTGTTTCATATCAAAAATAGGCCTTTATAGCCTCTTACAAACAGTTATACAGATCCTAAAAACATGGATCTGTATTTAATAAAGACAACTCAATTCTATCTAAACAATCTTGAAAATAAAGTCTTTAACAACTAAACTTAATAGTCGAACTGTCTTCAATCTCCAAAATCGCCATCTGCATCCTTTAGCTCCTGGTATCTGCAATATGGTGAAAAATAGCAGGACACATGTCTTTGACTGTTGGATTTCCCACCGTTTATGGTCGATTTTTGAGGAAATGGTTTTGCATGTGTTGCCAAAATTCTCTCGAATCCCTGATGCTGAACCTTTTGCATGCGATCTGATAGCCCACTGATACACTGGAGCCCCTTCAAAACCCGTTTGGAATGAATTGTCCTGTCCTTGGTTTCAAAAATTAGTTTTCCAGCTTTCAACAACGCACTCCTTTAATTTTTCGCGGGTTAGCTGTTGAAAGCCGTCACTTTCCATAGCTAACGGGTCATAAAATACTAGCTTTGCACTGGGGAAAGTCCCGATTGCGCTCAAAATGAGTTTTCTCCTCCAAAATTTGATTTCAAGAAAAAATCAGTGGGTATCCGATTTCTCACCTTGCATATTAACGACGACTTGAGCGAGTACCTTCAGATCTGGATGGGTTTTTTGGCTTAGTTTTTGTTTCAACCTCCTTATTTGCCTTTTGAGGCATTTGGCAAGCCACCATAAGCTGTTGTAGTCTTTGGTGAGTTTTTTCTTCCTCTTCTTATCTCTAACACTTTCCTTAGACAATCTTTCAACCACAACATTGGTCTTGGTGAAGTTATCAGATAACTTCTTATACCTTTCTTTAATCACCCGCTCCAAGACCTCTTGCTGGGAAATTACCTTCTTGAGATGCTTGATCTTTTGAGACTTCTTTGTTTTGGAGTTTTTTGATGATTCTCCCTGTTCTGTCTGATTGAAGGTTTCATAGTTCTGAGCACACTCAGCTGACTGCTCAGGACTCTTGCTGACAGGGCATTGATCTTGTTGCTCTGATTTTCAATCTGAATAGGGCAATTTTAATATATTCTTCCCTATACTCTGCTCTGTGATTTTCTTTATGGTCTGTTCTGTGGTTTGCTCAAGATTTAACTTTTTCTTTGACCTGAGGGGCTTCACTCTAGAAATTCTGTCCTCTGGAGGTCCTGGCAGGTTCCTTCTTTTTCTTAAACTGCTCTGAGGAGAGGATTGTTTCTTTGAACTCTTCCCCTGTTCATTTGCAATCTGGTTCTGTGTTTCAAAACCTTCCCAGAATAGGAAATGTTCCCAGCTCCTTCCCTGTTGTTTCAATTCCTCCAGGATAATCAATTTTATGAGGCTGAAGTGACACAGAGTAGATTTCATACTCAAGGGTTGAGCTCTAATCTTCTTGCAAACCTTAGTCAAACTTTTATGTAGAAAATAAGGCAAATTAAGAGGGGTCTTGCCTGTGAAATGATCTAGTAGTTTGAAGTGGTACATCATCAGTTTATCATATCTTCCCTCCGAGGTAATGTACAATTGGATACCTTTGAACAATTCCTACCATTCTTCGTCTAGATAAGAAACTAGCATACCTTTTTTCCATGCTTTGTGCCTATACCCCTCTTTCAAATAAACTCTGAAATCCAAATTTTTGGGAGCAGTGGTTTTAAACTAGCTCTGACCGGTTATTGGTAAACTTGTAGCTGCGGCAATGACAGCCTCATCCACTCTAATTTCCATGGACCCGATGTGAGCTTTATTACCATCGAAAGTATTGGCAAAGGCTTCTGTTGTAGCCTGGTGGCAACCAACTTGCAACCTTTCAATGAATTCAATACAACCTGCATTCGAAAAATGCTTCTGGACTTCGGGATGTGTTTGTAAAAAGGACAAGTTATCCAACTCTCTCTTGAGTAGAGCACCATTGCATTTTCTCACCATTTTGTAGCTCGAAAATCCCAACAATTTGTAACCCCTGCAACTGCCAGTCGAGCCGAGGTTCTGTGCTATTGAAAGCAGTTCGGGCTTCGGCTCTGTTTTGAAACAAATGAAACTTCAACAGACTCCCATAAACGATGTGTGATATGGAGACCACTATTCGATTTGATGTTTTCAAGACGGCGGTACCTCCTCTGTACCTGCAACACTGAACTCGAACCTGCCATCCTGGATGCCATGAGTGTTGAGCGTGAGTTTCTGGGCCGGATTCGCAATGCAATCCTATTCTGGCATGAAAAATTGAGTTTCCATCATTACCCACTCTCATCAGCGCATGATTTGGATTTTCCTGACGTGGGATGATCATATCATCATTACCTTCAGACGTGGATATCATGCACGTGATTCCCGCTTTCTTCAACAACAGCCCGTGGAAAACGCCTCTTTCAACTGTTCATACTTACCACTTATGCCAGCGTGTGACCCCGTGGAAAAACCCTGTTAGCTGCAGAAAGTATGCGCTTTCAACAGTGCACCATTTTGTAAAAGGCACTCCTTAGCTGCGGAAAGTATGCACTTTCAACAGCGCGTGACTCGCGAAACTGATTCTTGCACATTTTGAAATTCACCACTTTCAACAGTGCAAAGACGTATGAAAAGCGCTCCTTAGCTGCTGAAAGTCGCCACTTTCCACAGCGCACATTCAACTTTTGGACATACGTTAGATGTGGAAAGTGAAAAATGAAAATTTTGAAAAGAAGACTTTATGGGTCAAATTATTTTCTAAAGCAAAACCAAAACCTAATTTTTGCAGCTATAAAAACTCAAAAATAACTTGAGGACACTACTGATAGCCATGCTATCCACTACAAAACTCAACCAAAAGGACGGTTTCATTTTGGGAGTTAACATTTGGCCCCAACTAGGATGGGCATCTCCCCGTGAGGTGACCAAGAAACTAGCTAGACTCAGTAGCCTTATTGCAATTTGAAACAGACATTTGAAAAATAGTTGCTAGTACCATTGGGCATGGAGTTATTTGAACATCAGAAATAAAGAAAACAGAACTGAAAAAGAAAATATGTACAAGAAGAACATGGCTTCAAAGGAAGCCTTATGAGAAATAGATCTTCAGGAAGCGCCCGTTGAAAGGGCCCCCTGATACTAGCTCACCTGAAAGAGTTTGGAGAATAAAGGTATTGTTCTGCTGCACCGCTGTTATGACAAAAGGACCTGTCCAAAGAGCCTCAAATTTTCCGTGTTTCCCTTTCTCTTGCCTTGCTGTATCCCACTTTAAGACCATATCCCCTGTTTTGAAGACATCTGATTTGACTTTCTTGTCGAAAGTTTGCTTGATCTTTTCTTGATGCAATTCGGTTTTTTCCAAGAGATGCTCTCTATCTTGCTACAGTTCTATCAAATTATGAATCCTCCTAGTCAAATCACTTGGTTCAGAATCAGTTTCTTGTAAGAATTTTGCAACTGGTAATGCAAGTTGAACAAGAAATATGGCCTCAGTACCATATACCAACTTGAAAAGAGATGTACCAATTGATTTCTTACATGTTACCCTGTCAGCCCACAAGGCAAACTTCAGTTTGGAATCCCAACCTCTGGCATTTTGTTCAAGCAGCTTCTTTATGATTCTGACTAAACTCTTTTTTGATGACTCAGCTAAACCATTCCCTTGCGGATAGTAGGTTGTGTAATGTACCAGCTGAATTCCCATATTTTCACACAATTTCACCAAGTGTTTATCTTTGAATGCAGCAGCATTATCAGTGACCAATCTCTTGGGGCAGCCAAATCTGGCAAATATGTTCTCCTGCAAAAAGTTTATGATGACAGTGTGATTGGCGTTTTGGGTGGGAATAGCTTCAATCCACTTTGTAAAGTATTCGGTGGCAACCAGGATCCACCGATGCTGAGCACTAGAATGCGGATGAATCTCACCTATGAAGTCCATGCCCCACTATTGGAAAGGCCCTGTGACCACTATAGGTTTGAGAGGAAGGGACTTCAGTTGTTGTTTACCTTCAAATCTCTAACATTTGTCACATGTTTTCACAAACTCATATACATGTGAAAATAAGGATGGCCAATAGTAACCAGATCTTAATATTTTGTGTGTTGTGGTTTTCCAATAGTGATGTCCTCTGCATTCACTATTATGAAGTTCAAACATGACTTTAGCTGCCTCTTCTTGATTTACACACCTCAACAACAAACCAATGGGATTCTTCCAGAACATCAAATTATCATTGATGCAGAAAGTTATAGCTCTGAGCTTCAAATCCCTTCTTTGAGTCTTTGTCAAATCTGATGGGACTGATAAAGTCTGCAGAAATTGAATGATATGGCTATACCACTTGCAATTAGCTAGATGAGTTGAAACCTGCATTCCCTCACCTTCTTTGTTCTCTGAAGACGGAACATTTTCTGCATCAATACTCATCAGATTTATTTCAAGCAACCTACAATTCTCCTCTGCCGGGAGTTTGGCAAGACCCTGGCCTTTCACTAGCTTTGCTGGTTTGATTTCAACATCGAACTCAATCAATCTAGCTATCCACTTACTCCTTTTTCCATCAATGTCAGGTTGGATGAGAACATCTTTAACTAAACTGGAGGGAACAAAAGCTATTACCTTTGCCTAAAGAATGTAGACCCTGAAACCTTTCAGTGACTTGACAAGTGCATATGCCTGTTTTTCCAACAATTCATACTTTACCTCTGTGTCCCTCAAGACCTTACTAAAGAAGGCAACCGACTGCTCTTGGTCATCAGCATTCTTCTGCAAGAGTACTGTTGCGATCGTATCATTGGAAACAAATGAAAAAAATTTAAATACCTTGGAAAAATCGGGGTTGATCAACACAGGTGTTGTTGTGATGGCTTCCTTGATGGCATTGAATGAATGTCTGGCTGCTTCAGTCCACTTTACCTCAGAGTCTTTCCTCAACATAGCAGTGATATGATTTGTGAGTTCAGCAAAATTCACTATGAATCTCCTGACAAAATTAATAGTCCCAAGGAAAGACTGAATGTCTTTCTTTGATCTAGGAAGAGACAGATTTTTAATTGCTTCTACTCTCTTTGGGTCAATCTTAACCCCATCAGCTGAAACAATATGCCCAAGTAATTTTCCCTCCTTAAGTGAAAAATTTGATTTTTTCGGATTAAGAGAGATGCCATACCTTTGACATTTCAGAAATGTCCTTCTTAAGTGCTGCAAATGAAGTTTGTGGCTGCTTGAGAAAACAGTGATATCATCAAGATAAATTAGGAAAAATTTATCTTTCTCCCCAACAAAGCAATGTCCATTTCTCTTTGGAATGTTTCCCCTGCATTCATCAATCCAAAGGGCATCTTCTCGTACATAAACATACCCCATGGAGTGGTAAAGGGAGTTTTTTCTTTGTCTTCCGGATGGACAACAATCTGATTGTATCCGAAAAACCCATCAATAAAGGACATTACCTTCGATCCTGACACCTTCTACAACATATGCTCCATTTTAGGTAGAGGGTAGTTTTCTTTCCTAGAGCATTTTTTCAAATTTCTGAAGTTGACACAGAGTCTGATCTCCCCATTCTTCTTCCTAACCGGCACAATATTAGCAATCCATTTTGAATACTTGAGAGGAATGATAATGCGGGCGTCCAACAGTTTCGTAATTTCTCTTTCCATTGTGGGCAGCAGCAAAGGGTTGAAGGATCTAAGCTTCTGCCTGAATGGTTTGGTGTCTTTATTCAAGGGAATTTTATGTTGAATCACCTCTGTGTCAAAAGTCTTCAAATCATCATACTGCCAAGCAAAGATGTCTGCAAATTCCTTCAGAAATTCTCCATAATCAGCCCTTTATTTTTCAGTCAAATGTGAGGCCAAGTTGACATGTTTGGGATATTGCTCACTGGCCACATTATACTGCAAAACATCTGACTCTTTCTCCCCGCTTTGCAATTTGGCAGCCACATCATTTTTATCGAACAACCTTTCCAACAGGACCAAGCCTTTAGGAATTCTGTTAGTGGACAACTGAACTATCTCATGAGCTGCAATTTTTCTCTTGAGCTTTGGCTACTTAACTTCATTGTCATGTTCATTCTCCTGATCGATCTGTAGATTTGCAAACTCATCTATCACTGCAAGGAACCTGGTGAGTTCAACATCATCTTCAAAAACCTTCCAAAACTTTACATTATCAGGGAGAGAGGGTCTATATTTAACTTGAATTTCGTAA
>JZKD02S1889901.1:571604-582158 GCA_000966675.3 Picea glauca
AGGTGCTTGGTAACTTAAGAAATGAATGTTTTTGTATTTTGTAAATGTGGATCAATGGGATAACTCAATTCAGCTTATGGCATTCAGACATCAAAATGGTAATCAAATAGACAGTACTCTCCAAGATTGGTTAATCAGCAAAATAGCTTTCAATGGATGAAGAAAAGATTGTTCATAAATCAGTACAAAGTATGGTCGAATAAACAAATTAAGAAACTAATTATCATGTCATGAACCAAACAATAGGATAACATCTATTCAAGGTTTGACAACAAGATAACAACGAAGAAGAAATATGAAAAACTGATACCAAAATGGAAAGGAACCTGTGATCTATATTAGCAATGAAATTCTGAGTACAAAAGTGTATTACAGTCTCCAGAATCGAACCCTTGTTTCATATAAAAAACATGCCTTTATAGCCTCTTACAAATAGTTATACAGATCCTAAAAACATGGATCTGTATTTAATAAAGACAACTCAATTCTATCTAAACAATCTTGAAAATAAAGTCTTTAACAACTAAACTTAATAGTCGAACTGTCTTCAATCTCCAAAATCTCCATCTGCATCCTTCATCTCCTGGTATCTGCAATATGGTGAAAAATAGCAGGACACCTGTCTTTGACTGTTGGATTTCCCACCGTTTATGGTCGATTTTTGAGGAAATGGTTTTGCATGTGTTGCCAAAATTCTCTCGAATCCCTGATGTTGAACCTTTTGCATGTGATCTGATAACCCACTGATACACTGGAGCCCCTTCAAAACCCGTTTGGAATGAAATGTCCTGTCCTTGGTTTCAAAATTTAGTTTTCCAGCTTTCAACAGTGCACTCCTTTAATTTTTTGCGGGTTAGCTGATCTTGTTGCTCTGATTCTGAATCTGAATAGGGAAAGTTTAATATATTCTTCCCTGTACTTTGCTCTGTGATTTTCTATGTGGTCTGTTCTGTGGTTTGCTCAAAATTTAACTTTTTCTTCGACCTGAGGGGCTTCACTCCACAAATTCTGTCCTCTGGAGGTCTTGGAAGGGTCCTTCTTTTTCTTAAACTGCTCTGAGGAGAGGATTGTTTCTTTGAACTCTTCCCCTGTTCATTTGCAATCTGGTTCTGTGTTTCAAAACCTTCCTAGAATAGGAAATGTTCCCAGATCCTTCCCTATTGTTTCAATTCCTCCAGGATAATCAATTTTATGAGGCCGAAGTGACACAGAGTAGATTTCATACTCAAGGGTTGAGCTCTAATCTTCTTGCAAACCTTAGTCAAACTTTTATGTAGAAAATAAGGAAAATTAAGAGGGGTCTTGCCTGTGAAATGATCTAGTAGTTTGAAGTGGTACATCATCAGTTTATCATATCTTCCCTCCAAGGTAATGTACAATTGGATACCTTTGAACAATTCCTACCATTCTTCATCTAGATAAGAAACCAGCATACCTTTTTTCCATGCTTTGTGCATATACCCCTCTTTCAAATAAACTCTGAAATCCAAATTTTTGGGAGCAGTGGTTTTAAACCAGCTCTGA
The DNA here is from genome assembly GCA_000966675.3 of Picea glauca. NCBI lineage: Eukaryota > Viridiplantae > Streptophyta > Pinopsida > Pinales > Pinaceae > Picea > Picea glauca. Next base: position 573,129 of record JZKD02S1889901.1, read on the forward strand.
CCGGTTCTTGGTAAACTTGTAGCTGCGGCAATGACAACCTCATCCACTCTAATTTCCATGGACATGACGCGAGCTTTATTGCCATCGAAATTCTTGGCAAAGGCTTCTGCTGTAGCCTAGTGGCAACCAACTTGCAACCTTTCAATGAATTAAATACACCCTGCATTCGAAAAATGCTTCTGGACTTCGGGATGTGTTTGTAAAAAGGACAGGTTATCCAGCTGTCTCTTTAGTAGAGCACCACTGTGTTTTCTCACCATTCTGTAGCTCCAAAATCCCAACAATTTGTAACCCTTGCAACTGCCAGTCGAGCCAAGGTTCTGTGCTGTTGAAAGAAGTTCGGGCTTTGGCTCTATTTTGAAACAAATGAAACTTCAACAGACTCCCAGAAATGATGTGTGATATGGAGACCACTATTCGATTTGATGTTGTCAGGACGACGGTACCTCCTCTGTACCTGCAACACTGAATGTGAACCTGCCATCCCGGATGCCATGAGTGTTGAGCGTGAGTTTTTGGGCCGGATTCGCAATGCAATCTTATTCTAGCGTGAAAAATTGAGTTTCCATCACTACCCACTCTCATCAGCGCATGATTTGGATTTGACTGATGTGGGATGATCATATCATCATTACCTTCAGACATGGATATCACGCATGTGATTCCTGCTTTCTTCAACAACGGCCCGTGGAAAATGCCTCTGTCAACTGTTCATACTTACCGCTTACGCCAGTGCGTGACCCTGTGGAAAACCCCTGTTAGATGCGGAAAGTATGTGCTTTCAACAGTGCACCATTTTGTAAAAGGCACTCCTTAGCTGCAGAAAGTATGCACTTTCAACAACGCGCAACCCGCGAAACTGATTCTTGCACATTTTGAAATTCACCACTTTCAACAGCACAAAGACTTATGAAAAGCGCTCCTTAGCTGCTGAAAGTCACCACTTTCCACATTGCACATTCAACTTTTGGACACACGTTAGCTGTGGAAAGTGAAAAATGAAAATTTTGAAAAGAAGACTTTATGGGTCAAATTATTTTCTAAAGCAAAACCAAAACCTAATTTTTGCAGCTATAAAAACTCAAAAATAACTTGAGGACACTAATGATAGCCATACTATCCACTAGGAACAATTGGACTTCCTCCTTCCCTTGGTGTTCATGATCATTCCATTCCCCTAGTCCCCGACAACCTTCCTCCCAATGTTCATCCCTATCATCATCCCTTTGCCCAAAAAAATGAAATTAAGAAAATTGTTCAAGAATTTCTTTCCGCAGGAATTATCCGTCCTATTACTAGCCACTATTCTTCTCCTGTGGTCATGGTACTTAAGAAACAAGGCTCTTGGTGCATGTGTCCTGACTTTCGCGCCCTAAAAAAACTCACTATCAAAGACAAATTTCCCATTCTTGTTATTGATGATCTCTTGGATCAATTAAGTGGTGCCCAGTTCTTTACTAAACTTGATCTTTGTTCTGGCTACCACCAGATACATATGAAAGAGGTCGACATCCCTAAGACTACATTTCAAACTCATGAGGGCCACTATGATTTCTTGGTCATTTCCTTTGGTTGGTGTAATGCTCCCTCTACTTTCCAAAGCCTCATGAATCATGTCTTTCGTCCTTTTCTCTGCCATTTTGTCTTAGTTTTATTTAATGATATTCTCATCTATAGTAAAACCCGGACAACCCATCTTTCTCATGTGGATATATTTCTTCATCTACTCTCTCAGCACCATATTTTCCTCAAACAATCTAAATGTGCTTTTGAAGAATTGAAAATCGAGTGCTTGGGTCATATTATTGACAAGGAAGGTGTCGGGGTGGATTCTAAGAAGATTGAAGCTATGAAGGATTGGCCTCACCCCAAGACTCTCAAAATCTTGTGTGGTTTTTTGGTCTTAACATGCTATTATCTCAAGTTCGTTAAGAATTATGGAAAGATTGCAGTGCCTCTCACTGCTCTCCTTAAAAGGAATTTTTTCACTTGGACTCCCATAGTTGATCAGGACTTTCAAGTCTTGAAAGCGACTATGTGCACCACTCATGTTCCATCCCTTCCTAACTTCACAAATGCCTTTGTCATGGAAAGTGATTCTTCCGGGAGAGGAATTGGAGCAGTCCATATGCAAGATGGTCAACCTTTGGTCTTTACCAGCAAACAACTATCATAGCGAAATTTGGGCCAATCGATCTATGAAAAGGAAATGTTGTCTATTATGCATGCAATGGACCTCTAGCACCCTTATCTATTAGGCCAATTATTCCTAATTAAGAAAGATCATCAGAGCCTCAAGTATTTTCTGGAACAACGTCCTTCATCCTTAGAGCAACAAAAATAGGTGACTAAGCTATTTGGATATGATTATGAGATCATTTACAAGAAATAAAAATAAAATGTGGTTGCTAATTCTCTTTCAATAAAATATGAATATGAAGGTCCATTTTTCCCTCTCCTTCATTGTACCAGATTGGCTCCAAGATGTTCCCCAATAATGGCTACAAGATCCCAAAATTTCACGTTTGATCCAATAATTACAAGCCAATTCTCTAGTCTCCCCAGGGTACTCTTGGCACAATGATGATCTTCACTACAAAGGCCATTTGTATTTAAGTAAGCAGTCACAAATTAAATCCACAGTGATTTATGAGCTTCATGTTGCACCCACAGTTGGGCACTCAGGGTTTACCAAAACCTATGACTGAGTAAAACGTTATTTTTTCTGGGATGGTATGAAGCAGGACATTCTCACCTTTTTGGTAGAATGTGATATTTGTCAACACAACAAGGTAGAAATAGTCAAAGCTCCTGGAAAAATACAAGTGCTTCTGATTCCACCCGCTATTTGGAGGTATATCTCTATGGATTTCATTGTTGTCTTACCTAAATCAAAAATAAGTTAGTAATCATGGTGGTAGTTGATTGCCTTTCCAAGTGTGATCATGTCTATTCTCTTAAACACCCATTTACCTCCTCCATTGTGGCTTAAATTTTCATGGATCATGTCTTCAAGATTCATGAAATGCCTCATTCTATTGTTTCTAATCGAGATCCCACTTTCACTAACAATTTTTGGCAAGAACTGTTTAGGCTACAGGGAACCCAATTTCATCTCAACACTTCCTATCATCCCTAGACTGATGGTCAAACTGAATTTGTCAACAAGTGTTTGGAAACATATTTGAGGTGTTTTGCATTAACAAGAAAAAATTAGTGGGCTCAATGGTTACCACTAGATGAATGGTGGTACAACACTTCTTACCATACAACTACTTACATGACTCCTTTTGAAGTAGTATATGGACAAAATCCACCTTTAGTTCTCTCATACATGCCCGATTTCTTGAAGATCCAGGAGGTTGACCAAACTCTTATAGTTCATGAGGCTATTCTCTGTAACCTCAAAGAGAATTTGGTCATGGCTCAAAATTGCACGAAGCAACAAGCAGATCAAGGTCACTCCAAACGTCAATTTGTTGAAGGAGACCATGTGTTTCTTCAATTGCAACCTTATAAGAAGACTTCACTCAAGGCCGAACATTTTCAGAAACTAGTGCCCAAATTTTTTTGGTCCTTATACATTTCTCAAGCATGTGGGACATGTGGCCTATCAGTTATCTTTTCCCAATCAATTTAAGATCCATCATGTTTTTCATGTCTCCTTCTTAAAGAAGGTAATCGGAACTAAGTGCCAAACTCAAACCAGCCTTCCTAAGTTGGATGAAGAAGGTTCCATCTGGTTGTATCCATAAGAAATCTTGGACTAGCATGAGCATCGTCTCCATCAGCGTGCCCTCAAGGAAGTGTTAGTACAGTGGAAAGATACAACTCCAAGAGATGCCACCTGAGAGACAACTACCATTCTGCAACAATTTCCTCATCTCAAGCCTTGAAGACAAGAATATTTTTTAAGGGGGAGGGCATGTTAAGGACCTAACCTACATAACCCATCACATAGGTAGAATAATATATTTTCCATGTAATAAATTCCAACATTAATAAGTCCTAGTAATAAGGAAGAATAATTCAAATGTAATAAGACCTAATAGAAGCTTCCACTTCTAGAGGATCTTCCTCTAGATTGTTCTTTTGGTAGATATATTTAGTATAAATAGGAGTCAAGGGTATGCGAAGTTTTGTCTTGAGAATTATTGTAATAGAGCGTTTCTCTGCTGGAGGTTTCCCCCTTGAAGAGGCAAGTGAACATTTTTTCTTATCAATAAAGGTATTATTTTGGTGTTGTGGTTTCATCTATTGTGTTGTTCCACTATTATTCTCTGCAATATTATGTTTCCAACTATTATAATAGATATGGTACCTTACATAAAAAATGTAGGGTTTTTAATATGTATATGTGATTTAAGTTTTAATCACCAAAAGCAGATTTCATTTCAAATCTAATAATGCATAGGTTTTATGCAATTCAATTTAATGAAGGAACATGCAAATATGAAATGGACTAATTGTATTTATTATTTTATTTTCATTTCATGTACAATTATTTTGCAATTTATTGTAGGTCGACACAGAAATCAAATGATTATATGCATTCTATGTTTTCCATTTCATTTGACACCTTGAATGAGGTATGAAAATATTTCTATTAGTTACAGTCCGATCCATCGTTCTTTTTTTGTCTTTACAACTTTCTTGATTTTTTTTCTTATTTGTATTTAAAGTTTTTCATGAAATATAAATTTTAAGAAACATTTTTAAAGTCGATATTGTTTAAATACCTTCCCCCCAATGTGAGAATCAGTTAAAAATAATTTCAAATGCCTAATCAAGGATTTTGCAATATTACAATTCTAAGAAAAACCATTGCGTTAACATTTACTGTTCATCGATCTACAAACTTACTGTTCATTGGCATATCATAAATTGATATATAAAGGATCAGGATGGGGAACCTTCTTTAAAATGGTTAACTGATGGTGATTCCTATCGGCATTCACCATCCACTATTGATGTGTATGTGTTAGTTATATAGAAATATTGTTACAATGCAAATATAAATATCTTAACAAGAATCAAAATTATATTTTTACATATCCAACTTGAATATTTAAGTATATTTAAATCAAGATAAAGAGAAATAAATTCATCCTTTTGTTTGAGGCCTTATCAAATACCTATTTTTTAATTCTAAATGAGAATAACTCTCATTTCCTAATGTATTTAAGTTTAAATGACAATAACTTCTCCCTTTCCAACTTCCTTGGTGTTTTTCCATGAAGCTTTAATAAAATTGATTTTGTAGAATATTGAGGGAATGCCTCAATATTTTCAAGGTTAAAGTCCTTAGTGAGGAGGGTTCTATAGTTATTTTAACAATAGGAGAAACTATTTCTTACTATAGGTAAAGTGATTATGTGTGTGTACACACATGTGTATTTGTTCATTTGTATCCCACCTTACCTTTTATCAATCCATCAAGTGGATTTTGACTAGGAATGATTTTTAGAAATTTGGTATCTCCCTCAATACCTTTTCCTTGAAAATGTACTATTATTGCTCAAGTTCTCACCAGGTGTAAAAAGTCCTAAGCATAAATGTTGAGAACCCAAATACAACTATTAGGAAAACCACCCATTGTCACCTCAATGGCCTTGCCTCTCACTCTAGACTAAGAAAATGGTTCCTAGCCAAGGGGGTATCCCTAAAGGATAAACTAAGCCCAATCATTGTTATTAATGGTGAAGGCTTAGGATTTAGTTAATTTAAGTTATAAGATGAAAATTTCTTAAGTGAAATGAACAACTTTAAGTGTGATTTTCTTAAGGAGTTAATTCAACCCAATCATGCATCATGAAATTAAAGTACATCAAGGTAATTATGTACATGAGAAAGTAAATGATTAAATAACCAATTTGTTGATATAGATAACCAATGGACACATGAAATTTGGAAACCTCATTGTGTGTTATTTAGAACATGAGAGTGATAACTTGCTATAGAGTAGAACAAGAGTGAAGAGTAATTATGCCACAATCTTACTCAAACCATCAAGTGAAAATATTGTAAACCATGAAAATTTAGCAATAGGTTATCTTCACCACAATTTAGCAAGTATGAAACCAGATTTTGATATATTGATACATTATCCCATATATTTGATAAACCAAGTGAAAGTAAACAACGTGCTCAAAAATAGAAGTGGGGTTAAAGTAGTGGGTTGATTATTGATGCAATGCTGAAAATTAAGTCAAGGAAGATTGCACATGAACTGTAAACAACACCATGAGATGTATGTGATCAATGTAACATAAATTAACTCTTAAAGATGTAAAATGTGTTGAAAGTTATGACTTTCTTTAGGATTAAATTCCAGATTTAATTAATTCCAATAATCACACCATAGATAGTTGTAGATGCACATGTAAGAGAAGATTTAGTATTCACTTAGAAACTAAAGATATCATCCATCCATAACCATGAAATAGTAGTGGAGTTAAGTGTGTGAAGGTGCAAATTCACCCTGATTAGTGAAACATCTAGGTGTAGTTCATAAACAATTGTTCCAAATGAATCCAAATGTGGGTTAATACAAAAATGTGTATGGGCACACAAGAGTGAAATAAGGAATATTGGATCTCAAGTTAAACAAAATTTAAATGACCAAAGACTATAGGATAGGAATTACCTTACCACTATATGTTCCTCCAATGTAGCATGGTGCTCCTCTATGGCCTTGTGTCTCCTTTGTCCTCCATAAAAATGTAAGAAAACAATATCTACAATGGCACCCTAGACAAGATATCCTCAAGACAAGATAATGTTGTGAACCAATACTTATGCAAGAGTGAGGAAAACATTTATCTAATGTTTTCTAACAACATTACAATGAGGAGGGGGATCTTTATATAGGATAAGAGCTCAACAACCCCCCAAATAAAATAATAATAGATCTCTAACCTCCCATTCTCAAAAATATAAACTCTCTAACCAACTAGAGAGTATAGAGTAAAAGACAATATAATAAGGTGGACTAAATGTGACATTTACAACAAAATCCTCAAACAAGTGGCCCCCTCCAAAACAATGGTCAAAACTACCTCAAGCAAGTGTGAATGTTCCAAGGAACAAATGTGCACTCCAAAAATGATCTAACAAACTCTAACAACCACACATGTGTTCATAAATATGCTCATGAGGAGTGCACCCTCCAAAAAGTTCTCTAACAAACCTCTAACAACCTCTAACCACACACATATGTGGATGAGTGAGTCAAAGAAGAGAGGTGTGTTCCAATAGATGCCCCAAATAACTCACATGTGTTGAAGATAAGGTCAAGAGAGAGGGTTGCTACATCACACATGTGGTTCTCCAATGCTCCAACTAACTCAACCACCTCAACCAACTCAAGAAATCATCCAATGAAGTGTAACAACCTCTAACAAACTCCAACCAACTCACATGTGTTGTCCCAAAGGGTGTAAATAACTCAACAAACCCACACATGCGTTATGCACGTGGTTACGTTATATTGAGTAGAACAGGAATATCACATAAATTACCAACAGAACAAAGAAATATAGAGAATAACACACCAAAATGATACCTTTATTGAAACGAGAGCAATGTTCACTTGCCTCTTCGATGGGAAAACCTCCAATAGAGCAACGTTCTATTACAATAATTCTCAAGATAAATACTTCTCATTCCCTCGACTCCTATTTATACTAAATCTATCTACCACAAGAACAATCTAGAGGAATATCTTTCTAGAAGTGGAAGCTTCTATTAGGTATTCTTACATTTGATGTATTATTCCTTATTACTAGACCTTATTTATCAATATTGGCCTTTATTACACAGAAAATATATTATTCTACCTACTTGAGGGGTTAGGGAGTTTAACTCCCTAACATTGCCTCCCCCTTAAAAAAATCCTTGTCCTCAAGGCTTGAGATGATGAAATTGTTGCAGAATGGTAGCCAACTACCAGGTGGCATCTTCCGCCTATGTTTCCTTCCACTAAAATAAAACTTTCTTGATAGTTTGTTGGCAGAGATGATGCTCGCGTTGGTCCAAGAATTCTTGTGGCTACAACCAAATGGAACCTTCTTCATCCAACTCAGGTAGACTGGTTTGACTATGGAACCTATTGTTGAGCACTTTCTTTAATCAAAAAACATGAAAACATGGTGGAGCTTAGAGTGATTGGGAAAATCTAACAGGTAGGCCACTGGCCCCACTCTCCTAAGACTACGACAAGGACCATAAAATTTTTTGGTGAGTTTCTGACAATGTTGGGCTTTGAGTGAAGTCTATTTATAAGGTTGCAGATGAAGAAACACTTGGTCCCCTTCAACAAATTCACGTTCAGAACGACCCTAATTTGCTTGTTGTTTCATGTGATTCTGAGCCATGACCAAATTTTCTTTGAGAGTACGGAGAATGGATATGCATACTGTAAGATTTTAATTCACCTGTTGAACCTTGGAGAAACTAGGCATGTATGATAGAACTGAGGGTGAATTTTGTCCATAGATTGCTTCAAAGGGAGTCATGCTAGTGGCGGTGTGGTAAGAGGTGTTGTACCACCATTCAATGAGGGGTAACCATTGAGCCCATTGATTTTGTCTGTTAGATACAAAACATCTCAAAAAGGTTTCCAAACACTTGTTGACTTCTTTCAGTTTGTCCATTAGTTTGAGGATGGTATGTTGTTTTGAGATGCAATTGGGTTCCCTAGAGTCATAAATATTCTTGTCAAAAAGTGCTGGTGAAAGTTGGATCACGACTAGAAACAATAGAATGAGGCATTCCATGGAGTGTGAATATATTATTCATAAAAAAATGAGCCATGGTGGATGTTTTGAATGGGTTTTGAAGAGCACAAAATGAGCATATTTGGAAAGATGATCCACTACTACCATGGTGATTGAATTATTTCTTGATTTAGGTAGGCCAACAATGAATTCCATAGAAATATCTATCCAAATAGTAGGTGGAATTAGAAGCAGTTGGAGTGTTCCTGGAGATTTGACTGTGTCTCCCTTATTACGTTGACATGTATCACAT
>JZKD02S1889901.1:582212-598290 GCA_000966675.3 Picea glauca
GACATGTTCATAGGTTTTGGTAAAACTAGAATGACCAGTTGTAGGTGAAGCATGAAAATCAGAGAGCACGATGGATTTAAGGTTCAACTTCTTGCTTAAATACAAGTTACCTTTATAACAAATCTCTTCATGGTGCCACAAGTACCTTGGAGAATATTGTAGATATTACTGCAGTGTTTGTATCAGTATTGCAAGTTTGGGGTCTTACAACCATTCCCGACGAACCTCCTGAAGCCAATTTGCAACAATGAAAAAGAGGGAAAAAAAGGGACCTATCTTCTTCATATTTCCTAAAAAGGGCACCAACCATCACATTTTCTTTTCTTTTTTTATAGATGTTCTCATAATCATATCCAAACAACTTGGTTACCCATTTTTGTTGCTCCGGGGATGAAATTATTTGTTCCAGAAAATACTTGAGGCTTTGATTATTAGTTTTAATTTGGAAGTGTTGCCCCAAGAGATAAGGATGCTAGAGATCTACAATGTACAGAATATCCAACATTTCCTTTTCATAGGTGGATTGACCCAAATGGAACTCGAACAATTTTTTTCTAGTGAAAGCCAAAAGTTAGACCATCTTGCATGAGGAAAACCCCAATGCCTTTCCTCGAGGCATCACACTCCAGTACAAAGGTCTTGTTGAAGTTAGGGAGAGCCAAAAAAAGAGTAGTGCACATAACCGCTTTCAAATCTTGGAAGGCATTGTTGGATGTTGGAGTCCAATTGAAAGCATTATTTTTAATGAGCGTTGTGAGGGGAGTTGCAATTTTTTCATAATTATGAACAAACTCATGATAATATCCCGTCAAACCAAGGAATCCATGCAAAATTTTAAGAGTTTTCAGGCATGGCCAATCCTGCATAGCTTCAATTTTCTTCAGATCCACCCTGACACCATCATTGTCGAAGATATGTCCCAAGTAATCAACTTCAGAGGCTCCAAAAGCACATTTAGGCTACTTAAAAAAAAAATTGTGTCAGGACAATAGCTGGAGAAATTGATCCACATGGGCAAGATGGGGTTGCCAAGTTTTGCTATAGATGAGAATATCCTCAAAGAAAACCAAGAAAAAATGATGGAGGAAAGGACAGAAGACATGATTCACGAGACTTTGAAAAGTGGAGGGAGAATTACAGAGGACAAATGGAATAACTAAGAAATAATAGTGACCCTCATGAGTTCTGAATGTAGTCTTGGGAATTTCTTCTTCTTTCATATAAATCTGGTGGTAGCTAGAGTGGATATCAAGTTTGGTAAAATATTGAGCACCACTTAATTCATCCAAAAGGTCATCAATGACAGGAATGGGAAATTTTTCTTTGATGGTGAGTTTGTTGAGGGTGAAAAAATTAGGACACATGCGCCAAGTACCTTCTTTCTTGAGTACCATGACGACTGGAGAAGAATAGGGGCTGGTACTAGGACTGATGACATAGACTTCTAGAAATTCTTGAACACTATTCTCAATCTCATTCTTCTAGGTGAAGGGATGGTTATACAGATGAAAATTTGGAGGAAGACTGTCTGGAACTAGAGGAATGGAATGATCATGGACACCTCGATAAGGGGGAAGTCCCCRGGGGTTTGAAACACAACTTGGTGTTGGGAGAGGATAGATTGGAATTCAGGATGTACAGAGGGTGTCTCAATTGCTTGAATGGAATGAAGTTAGGCAATAATTCCAGAATGACCTTTTTTGAGGAGCGTTTCCATTTGGTGGGAATTGATGAGCTCTAGTGACCCTAATGTGATGCCTTGGAATTGGTGTTGTTGGCCGTCACGCTGGAATTGCATGGTTAATTTATAGAAATCCATGCTGATAGGGTCGAGAGTGCGTAACCATTCAAAACCAAGTACAATGTCGCAACCACCCATGTCAATAGAAAACATATGAGATTTCAGGTGGTACTAACCAATTTGGAGGCACAGATTTTCACAATGCCCTCCACATTTCGTGGAACCCCCATTGGCAATCATGATTTCGAAATTATTAACTAGACATATATAGCAATTGAATTCTTGGGAAATGTGGAGATGAATAAAATTATGGGTGTTGCCACTGTCAAATAGAATGATGACTTTCTGGTTCTTAATGTAGCCAATTAACTTGAGGGTTTGGGGAGCAGAGAACCCAGTGAGTGAATTCATGGAAATCAATGGTTCATCTTCTAGTGGATCATAGGGTATATTAAGATCAGCTGGTGGGGATAGCTTAGTTACATGGGAAACATTGAACTCTTCTTCAAAAACATCCTCATTCATAGCCATAAAAAGCTTATGTTCCTCACACTTGTGCCCCAAAAAATACTTGTCATCACAATTATAACAAAGACCCTTAAGTTGGTGTTCAACCATTTTGGCTCGAGTCAATTTCTAGATCTTGAGGGGAGTGGAAGGAGGGGAGGTAAGGATGGTTTTAGGGAGAGGAATAAAGGGTGTTTTTCATGTTTGGGATGAGACTACTTGTTGTGCTTCCTTGTCCCTTTTAGTAGCTTCCAACCAAGTCTAGGGGAGAGCCATGAGGACATGTGCACGTACTTCATCCTTGAGGCCATTGATAAAGCATTCCCTGAAAAAATAATTTGTCATGCCCTCCATTCTGAAATCCAATTGCTCAAAGGAAGCTATAAACTCTTCCATTGGGCCCATTTGTTTCAACTTGGTAAAATGGCCTAAATGATGGGTGTCAGTGTCAAAGTGGTGATAAATATACACAACAAACTATGTGCAAGCCACATACCCTTGGTGTGCCTTTTTATGCCATTTCCACCATTTCCAACATTCAGGATCCAAATGAAGAACACGATAAAGAAGTTTGGCCAACTCATCGGTAATTCCATGCAAAGATAAGTAGTTTTCCATTTTTGTGACCCAATCTGCGGGGTCTAAGCCATGAAATTTGTTCACATCCACTCTAGGAAGGCATAGGTCATGTTGAAAGTGATTGGACTGAAAATTATGAGAAGTGGAGGAAGTATCACCTTTAGGGTGCAAAGGTAGGTCAAATGAGGGAAGGTTTCTATGAATATTTAGTTTGGCAAAGAGTTGGCTCACAAAGGATTCAAGTTGGATTTCCATGTGGGTAGAAAGGTCCTTTGTCATGTCCTATTTCAGGGATACCATTTTGGCTTCTATGGTGGAATGCATGGAGGAAGTGACAGAGGAAATATTGACATTGATTTGCCACAATTCTTTCTAGGATGTGGGGAGATTAGATGATAAGGTATTGAAGTGTGCTTAAAGGTCTTGGCTATGGGTGTGGGCCATGGTAAAAAGGGGGCACAGGAAGGGGGCGAGTGGGTCCGCAAAAAAGGGGGTTATGGGGGAAGGGTATCACGATGATCAGGGGGAAAAGGGGAATCCAATGGGATAGGTCCCAAATAAGGGGGAAGGAGGGGGTCGAGATCATAGGGAAAACATGAAAAATGATAGGTATCACTATGATCAAGATGAAAAGAGTAATCCAATGGGATAAGTCCCAAATTCTTAACATGAAGAAATGTGTATTAATTTCACAACCATAATGTAGGAGGCAAGGTTGCATGACAATATATCTTGTCTATTCCTTTTCTGTTATGTTTCCATCCCAAGGGTTGGGGTGTTTAGGATTCCTACATACAAGGGTTTTACCTCTTCTATAACTCTCTAATATATGTGCGAGGTCGAACAATAGTACTTTACCCAATATCTTAGGGCACCAACTAAGGATGCTAGACCGCACCCTTAGTCGTACTACCTGATTACCCAGGTAATAGAGAGTATATTCCAGAGTGTTGTTCTTGGTGGAACTATAGTAGTCAGGCGACTGATTGGTTGATCTATAACATGGTTTAGGATGCTTGGGCAAGTCCGTATACAAGTGTTGTCTAATGCACTACCACTCGAAGGGGTACCAACAATGATTACAAGGGTGTCCAACAATGTGAGCTTAAAAACCTCTTGTATTTCCTGCATGTATGCTTCCTCGACCATGGATTTATGCGTTGAATGACAAATCATTGCAGTTTAAAGACGACGAAGCATGTATCTACCATGAAAATTTATTTTACCCACAATCCATACCCATGAAAGTTCTCTGATACCACTTGTTATGCACCTGGTTATGTTATATTGAGCAGAACAAGAATATCATAGAAATTACCAATGAAACAACAAAATATAGAGAATATCACACCAAAATGATACCTTTATTGAAACAAGAGCAATGTTCACTGGCCTCTTTGACGGGGCAACCTCCAACAGAGAAATTCTCTATTACAATAATTCTCAAGACAAATACTTCTCGTGCCTCGACTCCTATTTATAATAAATATATCTACCGAAAGAACAATCTAGAGGAATATCTTTCTAGAAGCAGAAGCTTCTATTAGGTCTTCTTACATTTGACTTATTCTTCCTTATTACTAGGCCTTATTATTAATATCGACCTTTATTACATGGAAAATATATTAATGTACCTACGTGAGGGGTTAGGGAGGTTAGGTCCCTAACAAAATGTGAGGGAATCTCCCCAAGAAGAAGGTGCACCCTCCAAAATATTCCATAGGAGGAACATGTGATGATATAGAGTTCCTGTCACAGTGTCCAATGCATTTTCACAAATCCAAATGCAATGACATATATCCCAATGAATGTACATGTATACCAATGTAGATACATATATACTAATGCAATGTCATGAATCCCAATGAAAATATACAAGTCCATATGTTGGTACATGGATGCCAAAGCAGTATCATAGATCTCAATGTAGTGTCACAGATCCCAATGCAATGCCATGGATCCTAATGCAAGTACACAAATCTCAATGCATAGTACATGTATCCCAAGTAATAGATGCAACTCTTGATGAAAGTACATGAATCCCAATGTAGGGAACCCACTCATAGTGGCAATTCAAGCCTTAGTATACAAGTCATTAAGTAGTGCACACTAAGTGATCTCTTCTAGAAACACCACAACATTAGTTTAATTTTATAAGTTTCTTAAGTTTTACCATGGTGAGACAACCTTAACTCTATTACATGTGACAATTCTTAATACTAAGAGGTATTTCCTAGATCACTAAGTTAGGAGTATGTGCATATGATATATGGCATGACAAAGGTGGGTAAGTTCATGAGTTCACTTACATATCTAGACATAAGGCCTTTAAATATGTTCATCCATATGAGTTCCTTTAAATATGAGGAATCATTTTTAGCATTGAGTTACCATTTCCTTGGCATTGTTTCTTACTACCCCTTTTCTTGCATTTTTCTTCATTTTTTCTTTCATTTTCTTTGTTTTCTTTATAGTCCATTTTCTTTGTATATGAATTATTAACCATGGGATTTGGAGCATTGTCCTCATAGCGAGGTGGTATAGTTTAAGATTCATTATTTGGATTTTATTTTGATGTTTTTTCCTCTCAATCTTATAGCTCTTAAGATGAGGCTTTCCTCATAGGACTAATAAAGATAGACCTTAATGCATAACATATGAGAAGACAACCATGAGCAGGAAAATGGAATATTTGGGAATATGGAAAGTGTTAAGTATGGTTTGGGATATGGACACTCTACAAATTTCCTAGGTCTCTAGTAGTACAACTTGACTCAAGAGATGATGACACTTCTCTAAAGGAAAATTATGCCCCCACGGTATGACGAGGAAAAATGATAAAATTCTAAGTGTTACAATGTGCTATCATATCACACCTAATGTTTACCATAGTTACAACCATATAATAAACCATGTCACCATGTCTAAGTAAGAAACCCATACATGAAACCTTAGTAAATAAATTGAAGTGAAACAACTAAGCAAGGTACCATGACCATGTGTATGAAATCATAGTGTACTATATCCATGTGCATGAACCATATGAGGTGTATGAGGTGATTTTATAAGCCATCAATGAGATGATTGGGGTTGACTGGCCTAGTCCATTATGAGGCCATCATGTAGGAAAAGGATGAAACATGTCATGAATCTGATCTCTGAAGGATTGAGTAGGAGTGCTCACATATTATGTGAATTGGAACAACACATCGTTGAAAGGGTGGGTTAGGTACTAGTTACCCATTTGTGATCACAATATCCTCATACCCTATGAGGGGGAAAAACCTAGATCCAAATCAAGGACATGTACTCTTAGGAGAAGAGTGCATGAGACTTCCAAAATATTGGTCAAGCTAATAATCTACACACACATCTAACACTTGGCCCATGAATATTAGCAATATAAAAAAGGGAAAAATAATCACCCTAGTCCACCATGAGATAAAATCAAAATATG
Source organism: Picea glauca (assembly GCA_000966675.3). Lineage (NCBI taxonomy): Eukaryota > Viridiplantae > Streptophyta > Pinopsida > Pinales > Pinaceae > Picea > Picea glauca. The sequence goes on from JZKD02S1889901.1 coordinate 588,497, forward strand.
TTGGAAATAAAAATTATTCTAAGTGAAAGAAAATGCATGTAAAGAAAGCACACAAATAACAAGCATGGAAATGAAACACGCAATTATCTTAATCTATTGCTCAAGTGAGCTTATTCATTCCTACTCCTATAGGGTTAACTTTGTTGATGATTGTAGCTACGTGAGACATTCTCCAGATTAAAAACCTGAGAGAAATCCCCTGAGAGGGGTGTGTGATTCCTATCTGAGACAGAGTAGTAATGTAGAGATGGCCTCCTACTTACATGGATTTGAGAAGAAATCTAGATGATTCTCCTGTGTAATGTAGTGAGAAAGGAGATCTACAGAGTTAGACGTGTCTGTAGCTGAGCATAAGGTGAACTTGTGAAATACCAAAAGTGTTGGGTGCATCGTTATGAGAATAGAAATGAAGATGATGTATTATCCTCTTTTGAGAAGAAGAGTCGACGAGAAACTCTAGATGAATCTCCTGTGTAATGCAGTGGGAAAGAAGATCTGTTGAGTGGATGTGGCTATGGACGAGCACAGGTGAACGTGATCCTAGTGGCTGAGCACTAGTGAAGAAGTGGTTCTTCTGTGTAATGCAGTGAGCCAAAGATATAGACATCCCTGTGGATGTGCCTCTAGTGGATGAGCACTAGTGGGTGTATAATGTCCCTTGCTATATTGTTCAAGATTCAGACCTTCCTGTAATCCTAATTGTAATGTAAAGGGTACAGGTGTTGATACTGAGAGGGGGGTGAATCAATATCAAGTACAATTTAAAAAAAATTCAACTTAAACTTCAACCAGATTATATATTCAATTATATCCAATGAGCAATGAACAATAGTAGACGAGTTACACCAATACACCACAATACACCATGCACAATATGTGAGAAATAACCAATAGTTATTGTTCAAGGGAAGTAATGACTTCCAAAGGTAGCTACAGATTCAAAATATAAAGGGAGGGATAAACCTCCAAAATGAATATACAATCCTCCAATATAAAGAGAGGGTTGACCTCTCCATCCTTGAATCCTCCCCAAAAATAAGTTATAGAGAGAATGATAGACCTTATTCAATTTTGGTTTATTCAGGAGAGCGAACTTGTACATAATGCCCCACGCTCAATATTTAACATCAGACTTTGAAATTCACACACAAGAAACTACAACCCGTACTCTTTCCAATGAAATTGGTCTCACTTCATTTGGATTCTCTATGAATAAGTTATGATTGTTTTACCCAGAACACATGTTTATGACTAGCTTCATGACTAGTCAAAAACCCTATCTTCCACGGAGTGTATCTCCAAAATTATAGCGAATAAAGAGATGAAATTTTTACCAGGTACATAGACATGTATTCTCAATACCATACCAATTTCACCATCTGAATATTTCTATAAAAATATTATAGTGAAAATGGTAAGATGACCTGTAAATAACATACCTTAGAACACATCACCAAAATACTTCATCCTCCCTTGAAATCCAGCCTTCTTTACTTCAGATTCCCTTTGAAATTCGACTTGTGTGTGTAAAATGAATGTATAATGATATGTATTTATACCATTTATGTCACTTCCTTTTAACATTAGGGCTGACCTGACACTTTCTTATTTTGTAATTCTTTTCTTAATTATCTTCAGGGTCGACCTATACTTCCTTCTTCAATTCACTTTGTCATCTTCAAAAATTCATTTCTCCTCAACCATGAGGATCCACATGACGTGCCACCTACCACTGGAAACAACATGATGTATACTATCCATCAATGGGTGTTGTGTCTACATGTGGACTCTTCTTTATGTACAAATACCTTCATCAATCTTGCAGTCCAAAACCAATGACTAGGGTTGACATCAATGACAACCAATATTCCAACAACAAGTTGGCCCCACCTTAATGTGATTAATAACAAAAGTAAAAGATAATCAATCTGGTTGATATTATATTGTGAGCCAGTGAGGTTGGACCTGTTGTGCCAATAGACACTTATGTTGACAGGTTTAGTCTAGTATAAGTAAAGGTAAATTCCCCATTGAGGAATCATATATTTCATGTGAGTTTGGAAATTTCAGCAAGTACATCTTCTTGGGAAAAGTGTGCACCTCTCTTGGGTGCTAGTATTATAGGGTTTGAGAACCCTCTTGCATTATAGTTCTTATTGGTGGTAAATGTATTTCTCTTGAAGAATATAGAAAAGGATTTGGCTGGGTTTTCTTCCCTTTTTGAGAAGGGTTTCCCATGATACTTCTTGTGTTCTTGTGCATGGTGTTTCTTCTTGTGATATTGGTTGCTGCAACATTATTGTTTATGGTTAAGACAAATTCTACAATGAAATGAAATTCATTCTTAACCTAGCCTATTGAAAAATCAACATGGTATCATATCATAGGTCTTGAAGAGCCCATTGCACAAAAATTTTCCATTCATCCTCTCTCACTTCTACAAAAATTGTATGACCCTTCTAGGGTTCCTAGAAAATTCGTATAGCCTAATCTTTTGAGGGTTTCCAACACTTAAAAATTGGACGTTGAGGATAAAAATGAAATAGGTGTGTATGTCCTCCTTCAGCGCACCTCCAACAAGTCTCAAATTGCAATTCTGATCATTTTGAATTTTTGGCACTAGGGTTTCTAGTGTTTCGCCAATTTCTACAAAACATTTCATAATTGTTTTATGCAACTCTTTGAAGAAGATGTTCAACTTACCAAGGCTATCATATTTCTCTAAGGCTTATTGATGGCAGTCATAATTCCAACAAAACCTATAAGTGCTAGCCGAGCCTAGCCGTTAGGTTTTCTAGCCTATTTGACAAGGGTTTGTGAAGAATCCAAAATGAGCAAATTCATGATGGGGGGAAATCTTGATGATTCAATCAAAATCAGTTCCAAGAAGACAATACCTCAAATAAATGGAGACATCAACATCTCATCACTCTCAGGTATGGTCTCTACCAATGATAATACTTGGTTAATTGATAGTGGTGCCTCCAGATATATGAACAGTCTTAGAAATCACTTAACACACTTCGTTGAGAAAGAGACACATCTACATGTTGTTCTTGGAGATGATGTCATATATAATGTGAAGAGGAATTGGAACTTCTACCTTCCAACTAGATTCAGATATGCAACTTAAATTAAAAGAAGTATTATATGCCTCCAGAATGAAGAGGAACCTTGTCTCTATTTCTTCCTTGGAAGAAAAAGGCTATAAGATTACTTTCTCAGAATGAAGAGTTATTGCATGGAATAAAGACTCTCATATAAGTTCTGCCAAGTTAATTTGTTTCCAAGAAAACAATATGTACAGATTAACCATCAAACCATTCCAAGCCTTATTACATGACACTATCATCTTGAGTGAGCTATGGCATAGAATACTTTCTCACATTCATTATAGAGCTCTTCCAGCTCTAGGGAAAATGGTAACAGGTCTACCATAAATACAGATTCAACATAAAGGTGTTTGCAAAGGTTGTTCCCTTGGAAAAAATGTTAAAGGATCCTTCCCAAGTAGTGACAATAGATCCAAGGAAATCTTGGACTTCATACATTCAGACGTATGTGGGCCAATGACTGTTGCATCTCTAAATGGGTACTTATACTATGTACTCTTCATAGATGATCACTCCAGGAAAACCTGGATTTACTTTCTAAAGAACAAGGATGGAATCCTTTCAAAATTTCAACAATTCAAATTTCAGATTGAGAACCAGTCTGAAAGAAAAATCAAAATATTAAGATCAGATAATGGAGGAGAATACACCTCAAAAGATATCAACAGTTTTTGTATTGAAGCAAGAATCAAGAGGGAGTTCATAATTCCTTACAACCCTCAACAAAATGGGGTATCTGAAAGGAAAAACAAAACTATCATTGAGCCAACAAAAGAAATGATACATGACCAGAGTCTACCTATGACTCTATGGGCAGAAGCATGTATAATAACAATATATGTTCAAAATAGAAGCCCTCATCATACCCTAAATAAAATTACTCTAGAAGAATCCTTCACCGGAGGGAATCCTAAGATTGGACACTTCAGAATATTTGGATGTCGAGTGTATCTTCATGTACCCAAAGAAAAGAGATCCAAGCTAGAACCTTCAGGAAGGAAGGGAACATTTGTTGGATATAGTGAATCCTCAAAATCTTATCGAATCTACATTCTTGGTCAGAGACAAATTGAAGTAAGCAGAGATATTACTTTTGAAGAATAATTAGCCTTCTAGAAATCTAGAGAAGCTCAGATGGAAATTGATAGTGAGACAATACCTTCTCCTCCAACAATTCAGAGGGAGATAGATATTATTCCAGATGATCCAATAGCTCCAGTTGATCCAGTTGTTCCAGCCGATTTAGTTGCTCCAAGAAACATACCCAGAGATATTACAGTTGGACATAAAAGGCCTACTTGGGCCCGAAAAAATCTACAAGAAGCAGAAGGGCATAAATCCCCACAAGGAACAACCAGAGAGAGAAAAATACCAAAGAGATTCTCAAGCTACGTTTCATCCATGACCCAAATTATTGACTCAGAGCCAACTTGTCATGGAGAAGCTTCAAGTGAACAATTATGGCAAGATGCCATGACTGAAGAATACCAATCTATTTTAAAAAATGATGTATGGCATGTTGTTCCAAGACCAGAGGGAAAGTCTGTAGTGACTCCCAAATGGATTTATAAAATCAAGCATGTTGTTGATGGAAGCATTGGAAAATACAAAGAAATATTTGTGGCCAGAGGGTTTTCACAAATAGAGGGAGTTGACTATGATGAGACTTTTTCACCAGTAGCCTGATACACCTCCATTCGATCTATCATGGCACTAGATTCTTCCATGGGTTGGAAGCTACATCAGATGGATGTAAAGACAAACTTTCTCAATGTTGAAATTGAGGAAGAAGTTTATATTGAGTATCCAGAAGGATTTGTTGTGCACAATGAAATATCTCATGTATGCAGGTTGAAGAAATCCCTATATGACCTAAAGAAAGCACCACGTTCTTGGTACGAGAAAATGGATGGATTTCTGATGAGTTTCGGCTTCAACAAAAGTCTTGATGATCCAAACTTATATTATCACATTGATGGCAATGAGTGTTTGATTTTAGTCCTATATGTGGATGACCTTTTCCTCACTTCATTCAAGAGACTCATTTATGAATGCAAACAAGCATTGACTGCTAAATTTGAAATGAAGGATTTTGGCTTGATGCACTACTTCTTGGGACTAGAAGTATTAGAGAACAAATGAGATTTTCCTGAGTAAAGGAAAATATACTATGGAGATACTGGAAAAGTTCGACATGAAATAATGAAAATCCATGCCCACTCCAGTGGTAATGGATTTGAAGAAAATGAGTGATACTAATTAAGGAGATGTAGATCCACACTTATACCAAAGATTTATTGGATCTTTGATGTATCTGGTTAACACTAGACCAGAAATTTGCTATGCAGTAAATGTGCTTAGCCACTTTATGAGCCAACCGAGACAAACACACTGGACAACTGCAAAACATGTATTGAGATACTTATGAGGCACAATTGGTTATGGCCTGAGATATACCTCCAGTGTGGACTTGAGCCTGCAAGGATATGCTGATGCACATTGGGTAGGAAGTGTGGTAGACAGAAAAAGAACCTCTGGTTGTTGCTTCACTTTCGGTTCTACCATGGTTTCCTGGTGTAGCAGAAAACAAAGCTCTATGGAATTAATAATCGCAGAGGCAGAGTACATTGCATTGAGTGTAGAAGTTCATGAAGCAGTGTGGCTTCACAAACTTCTGACTGACTTGTTCGATCATGAGATGGATCCTACTACTATTCATTGTGATAACCAAAGCTATGTAAAGCTCTCTAAGAACCCGATGTTTCATGATAGATCGAAACACGTTGAAATAAAGTATCACTGTATCAGAGACATGGTGCATAGGAAGATAGTACACGTGCAATATCTTCCTACTCATGAAAAGATCATATATATCTTCACCAAACCACTTGCCAAGACAAAGTTCAAGTATTTTCATGAGAGACTTGTCTTGGTGGAAAATGCCTCCCTAGCTGAGAGGGACTATTGATGATTGCAACTACGTCAGACATTCTCCAGCTTACAAACCTGAGATAAATCCTCTGAGAGGGGTGTGTGGTTCCTATCTAAGATAGAGCATGAATGTATAGATGGTCTCCTCCTTACATAGATTTGAGAAGGACTCCAGATGATTCTCCAGTGTAACACAGTGAGAAAGGAGATCTGCAGAGTTGGACGTGCCTCTGGCTGAGCACAAGGTGAACGTGTGAAATCCAAAAGTGTTGGGTGCATCATCATGAGAAAAAAAATGAATATGATGTATTATCCTCCTCTGAGAAGAAGAGTTAAGAAGAAACTCCAGATGAATCTCCTGTGTAATGCAGTGGGAAAGAAGATCTATTGAGTGGATGTGCCTATGGACGAGCACAGGTGAACATGATCCTAGTGGTTGAGCACTAGTGAAGAAGTGGTTCTTCTGTGTAATGCAATGAGCCAGAGATATATATATCCCTATGGATGTGCCCCTAGTGGATGAGCACTAGTGGGTGTATATGATCCCTTACTATATTGTTCAAGAGTCAGACCTACCTGTAACCCTAATTGTAATGTAAAGGGTACAAGTCGACCCCACCTTAATGTGATTAATAATAAATGTAAAATATAATTAATTTTGTTAATATTATTTATATTTTGAGCTAGTGAGGTTGGCCCTGCTGTGCCAATAGACACTTTTTTTGATAGGTTTAGTCTAGTATAAGTAAAGGTAAATTCCCCATTGAGGAATCATATCTTTCATGTGAGTTTGTAAATTTCAGCAAGTACATATTCTTTGGAAAAGTGTGCACCTCTCTTGGGCACTAGTATTCTAGGGTTTGAGCACCCTCTTGTGTGTTAGGTCTTATTGGTGGTAAAGGTATTTCTCTTGAAGAATATAGCAAAGGATTTGGCTGGGTTTTCTTCCCTTGTTGAGAAGGGTTTCCCATGATAATTCTTGTGTTCTTGTGCATGGTGTTTCTTCTTGTGATCTTGGTTGCTACAAGATTATTGTTTATGGTTGAGACAAATGATAAAATGGAATGACCTTCATACTTAACCTATCCTATTGAAAAATCAACAAACTTGACATTAAATATTTCAGGTGAAATTGTAAAGCTAGTATAACCATTTAATGAGTTCATCAACATCATGAAGCTTTCCTTTGTGATTGGTTATGAACCAAAACATGGAGGCATCAAAGAGTAGATATGGATAAGTGGGGATCTTCATGGGTGTTTGGTTGGAATCTAGAATGTCATCATGAGGATAGTCAACAACACAACACACATGCCTAAGGAGGAATGCACCCATGCAACACTCTTCTAACCAATGTTATCTAGGTTTGAAATAATCTCTTTTAGAATATGGCCCAACATGATGCCCCAAATATGTAACAATTCCTTCACATTTGTCCCTTTTATAGAGAGGAAACCAATTCCTGATAAATACCTTGAAGAAATATAAAAGAGACGAGATTTCTCCTCTACCAAGTTTTCCGTACCAATAAAAAATCTCATCTTCAAGAAAATCCAAGGAAATTATGAACATATTCTTTTTGACATCCTCGTGAACAACATTGATTTATTGAAAGAGTATTACTGAAGGATGTAACATGTGAAATAGGTGAATCTTTAAGCCCATGAGACTTTGGTATGTCTTCTCTCCAATCTTCATAATCGTTTGGATACCCCAAGATATATGAAAAATACAAAGGGTCAAGAAAATCTTTCAACAACCATTCCACTTCATTATCCTCAAGTTTTGAACAATTAGACTCATCCACTACAAAATTGTCTTGATATGAGCGTGAAGATAAATCACAAGATGCATTTTCAGATCTGGAAATTAATTCCTATGTGCATATTATCATTGGCTGATCTATTTTTGAAGGTTGGAAATTCCTATAGCATGCATCTGATTGTATACTATTCTGGTCCATACATTTTCCAACATACAAAACACCATTTCCAGCTTGTAATTTACATGCAAAATCACCAACATCCAAAGACATTGCTGGTTGGAAAATTGATGTGCTAAATTGCTCACAAATATCAAAATTTTATGAATTATATATATCTGAACATTGTTGAACTTCATCTACATAAATTTGTGAATATCATTGAAAATGCTCATGAAGATATTCTAATTTTACTTCCATTATATTAGGTTTCCCAAGAAATTCAAAATCAACACTCCCATCCCTAGATCTATCATAACTTGGATCTCCTAAGAATTCCCAATAAGTTATATCCAAATTATGATCAAAATTATGAAAGTGCACATCTTCTAATCCACATTATTGGCTTCCCATATCTTCATTAGTCGTGGAAGTGAATAAATCTGAAATTAATTATTGTCCAAGTTCTTCAATAGATATATCCTTAGGTTTAGAAATTTTAGAAAGATTTGAGTGTAGATTTCACCTTTTACAATATTTACTACAAAGATATTTTCAGTAAAATAATAGAAAAGATACAATGGCAAATAAAAACATTACACAAAGATTTTTCCCCTGGAAACCCAAACCAAGAAAACCAACATATTCTATATTCATTCATAGTGATACATTGTTCACAATACAATATACATATAGGATCCAACTGTTAGGACCACACTATACACCTTTTTGCCTATACTTTTTGCCATTATTATACCCTTGATCATCCATATTTGAACCTATACTATCACTTTGTCTGATCATCTCAAAGGTATACAATGTCCTTTCTCATTACTACACGTTTAATCTRTTTTGCATGATATTTTACATCACTCTCGTACTTAACTATTGATTAGAAGTGCATAAGTGTCCATAACTGCAGATTAGCATTCAAGGCCTATTGCTGAAACACAGAACCGATGCTGAAACACGGAGCTGCTACATAGTCCGAGGTCGCAGATGCTGAAACACGGAGCTGCTACACAGTCCGAGATCGCAGATGCTGAAAAACGGAGCAGCCATACAGTCTAAGGTCGCAAGATGCTGAAACACGAGCTATCGCACAGTCCAGAGTTGCAGAGGCTGAAACACAGAAGAACTGCCAGAACCGACGATGCTGAAACACAAGGAAGCCGTCACAGTCTGCAGTCAACAGTTAGAGTGTAATCACGTGGCTGAAACAACATCAGCAACGATGAGAAGAAGCTGTTACACCAGCCATAACAACAATACCTCATTCAGCATTCGGTTGCGTGAAATCAGGACACCCTATGCTAATTTAGAAATAAGATCCAATCTAGGATTGGATTGAGATGCATTGTAATGATTGTATCGAAGGGATTTCCTCTTTAAATCAGAGGAAATCACCATTTGAGATATCCAAGTTTTTGTATTGAAGCAACTCCAAAGAAGCGGGACGTATTCTATTCTTTCAATTTGTAATGTGATATTTCAACAGATGAATATAAGACTGCTTTGATTATTCGTCTCTAAGCTTTCCCGTTCCAGGGGAATCTTGTGAGAAGGGAGGGCCCACCTTCATCACAAGATTCACCCATTAGTTAGAAGTGTGTTAATATAATTTATGTCCATGCTTTGTTTATTGTTGTGTGCTGAAACACTGTTTTATGAATTTCGCTTTGCTGAAACACCACTGACTCTGTCTTAGTTTATCGAATGGAATTTGTGATTCTTTTATCAGCAATCTTGTGTGATGATTTTATGCTAGCAGAGATTTGATTAAAGGTTCCTGCTCAGACAGAAAGGAATTGGAACATCATACCCTCTGT
>JZKD02S1889902.1:33246-46481 GCA_000966675.3 Picea glauca
TATTACGATCAATATGGTATTATATTTTGAATCCATAGAATATAAAACATATGTGATAAGGACCATTCATGTCAAGATTTAATATCAATTCATCCTTACAATAATCATTCCAAGTTATAACTAGATCATAGTCTACTAGACAAAATGGTAAGCATTAAAGAAGACATGGCCATACTTCCATGCTCTTATGTGTGGAGTATAATGCAAAGTTCACATGTTCAAACACTACCGTTAAGTTCTCCATGGAATCTCTAAAGGTCAATAAAACTTTGTACTTTCCTTCATTACCATGGGGATAATAAATCATTATTTAACCTAAAGGATGAGCAAAACAAATAGGAGTAAACAACTATAAAAGTGTTGACACTTGAATCTGTCATGACCGAAACGATAAACTCATGAGGACATTAGTCCCCCTTCGTTTTTATAGAGGTGGTTCTCCTGTTTGGTTGAAAGATATATCTTTGAATATTTTGGATTAGGGGGAGTGCTAGGAAGCAAACCCCAAATATTTAGTTCTTGTATTTATATGAAAATGGTTCTTCAATAACCCAATATGATCTTTATGTGCAACAAAAGTATTTTAATCAGAAACGATTGAAGGAGGTATTCAACATTAGAATTAAATTGTGATCAGCATCACACACAATATTTATAATAATATATAAATGCATCCATATATTCTTCATAGGAGAGAATGATTTGATCATCTCAAATAATTTTAACAAAGTATTTCAATCAATATCAAAAAATAATTTGATAGGTCAACCTCAAATACCTCATACTTAAAACTCAAAATTACAAGATACAGTCAAGATCAACCCTGGAGCAATTCTTTGTGGAGTTTTATTCATGGAAGATGTTCTTCATTACAAAATATTTGACAGCCATATATGTGGATGTAAATACTCCATGATCATATAAGAAAATATCTTAGAAGAATAAAATAAGAACACTCAACAACGCAGCCTTGTGCCCAACTCTGAGATTCGAGCATAAAACTATGAGAAGTGGTGTAGAAGAAAATATAAAAAAAAAATGAAGAAGATGGATATTTATTTCTTTTAATAAAAATCTTGATTGTGTATCCATGGTTGTACCTTCTTCTTCCTCTGATATTCTTCCTCACCCGTCTGACAATATTGATTATCGGATCTTTGATGAAGCCTCTCTTCTCTTTTTAAGGAGGGATTTTCTAACTACTTGAGTAGTTATGGTTCCTCCCTTCTAGAAATTCCCGTACAAGTTTCTTATTGAAACATTTCCTTTAATTAATTCCTAATTAATTCCTCATTGATATAAGTATATTGAAATTGGGTCCCTCTCCTTTTTTAATAAAAGTTTTTATTAAACTTTTATTTTTAAAATTCAATTAATTTCTCTTAAAAAGAGTATGATTGTATTTTAATTATCTGGGAATGATAATAAAACTTTTATCCATTTAAATCATTTCATATGTTATCTTCATCATCTTATCTTTCCAACGATATAAAATTTTCTCAAATCCGTCGCCCAGATCTCAAGATATGAGCTTGTGAAGTTGAGTTATCACACAGGCCCATTAGAAATGCACCTAACTGATATTATAATTTATGATAATAATGTATCATGTTTCAGCACTTGAAACCTTAACTACCATCTTCTACATCTAAATACCTTTCCAACCGCATAAATTTTACGCGATTTTGATACCCAGAGCTGAAGCTATGGCCTCTGCAAGGTCAACACTCAACCACCATCGATCAAAATTGATGGACAAATCTCAGCCCTTGGATTGATTTTCGTGCTTCCCTTCATAAAATTTGACTTTTTGGTTTTAAACTCTATCCCACATGCATTGGGATATAATATTCTTTATAATATATAATACTAAGTGTTTGATACACTTAGCAAGAAACACAAGAAGAGAAGAAATTATGGAGCTTGGAGGATTCGGCCCTTGGAAAATTGTGGAGTAAAATAATAATTTTTTGGAATCTCGTCGTCGTCCACCTCACACCCATTCATTGATGAATCAGCCATTCATATATTTCCATGTGTTTTTGTAATAACTTTCCATGTGTCTCCCTCCACGAGTTGTGATGTGTCACAATTCCATGCTTCCATGTGGAATGTTCTTATTGGTTCATGGTTTAAATGGGGAAAACTTTGGAATAATGGTTAAGTATGGGAAAGTAGGAGGAAGGGTAAGTGAAGGGAAAATTTTAGAGAGTGTTAGTCAAGGGGGTAGTTTGTAGGTTGTGGGGATGGGTTGGCGGGTTGGGGAGTGAGGTGAGTAAGGTACTGAGGGATGACTGATGTCCGCGAACCCGATGAGGAGTGCGAGTAGTTCGGGGGAAAGGGGAGAAATGTAGATGACGGAAGTGAGGGAGGGGAAATGTAGGTAGAGGGAGAGGGAGTGAAGAAGGTGATGGGAAAGCGTAAAGGAGTGTGGTGGGTGTCCACCCCTGTGAACCCGCGAACACTGAAAAGACTAAGTATGGAAAGATAGATGTTGAGTGAAAATTCTAAGTATGGTAGCATTGTAATATAGGAGAGGAAAAAAGAATATGATACTTAAAATATTCTTCAGATTTAGATCTCTATACAATATCTTGGGTAACTTAGGCATACAGAAACAAATTTCTAATATAAAAAAGCGTGGCAAAGCTGAGACTGAGGGTTGCAAAGTGAACTTATAAAAGTTCAAAAATGTCTTATTTTGATATCAAGGATTTTAGGAATCCAAGAGCAGGAAAATATAGATGACCAAATTTTGGTCAACAATGTTAGGATATTTAGACACTTAGGAGTTAGTTAATATATACTTGGTCTAATGTGTCATTAGGTAAAGGTGTGTTTCTTTAGTATGCATTAATATGCATTTGTAGTTAGGAAATCCAACGGTCACGATATGTTCCCGACATAGAGTGATTTGACGGTTCATATTCTCCTCAATCTTAACAACCATTGATCTGTGGCTTAACACCCAATTGGTCCATGATCTCTATTTAAAGAGCATGGAGGGTCATTTTCCAATGATCGATTGTGAGAAATTCTCTTGTAAAATGTCTCTGTAATATTTTTCTTTTGCATTAATAAACTACTCCAAGTGGTCATGTTGGTTGGGGCCGTCGATGTTTCCCCATAAGGGTTTTACTACATCAAAACATCAGTGTGTTGATCTTTGATCTGGTTGTGTGAGTGGTTATTGAAGGTGTTCATCCTATGTTGGAATACCTTTGTTGTCGATCAAGCAACTGGCCCCAACTACAGGACAGTGACCCCTTGTGGGTTGCCGAGAACACTAGAATCTCAAGACCAATTCCTTCTCCATTGGGCTATGGAGTCATCTTCAAATTGAACTCTTGTAATTATTCTTCTTTCATGGAGTTATCTTCAAAATTCAATACAAATATTGCCTTATTATGAAAAACTGAACTGAAGAAATAAAGTATGTACATACATGATCTACCTACCCTAACTTACTTGAAAGAAAGGGGCACCTTAAGGCTTAGGTGTAGGAGATTTCCAATGGATCCATTCAAGCATTGATCTGATTTGTGGAATGAACTCCAAAATTCTTAGATATGTTGGGACTTGTACCAATGAGTCAGGGGCACTCTCAATATGTACTAGAGAAAAATTATACCAAGTATGGTGAAGATTTGATTACGTTATTTGGCCAACAATGCTCTGGAACCGTAATTTAATAAAACCAATTCTTGGCTTGGGAGTTTTCGACATAAGAATGCATTCATCCTTTTCTTTCTTTGCAACCACTTCCATGGTTCTTGATTCATCAAAAATATCTTGAAAATATTCTTCTTTCTTATAAAGGTGATCGTGTTCATCATTCTTATCAAGATTCATTTGTTCTGTCAATTCTTCTTGTTGCAAGTTCTCTTGTGATGTTTCATCATCTATTACGAGGATGAAATATTCTTTTGTATTTGGTGGAGGATCCTCAATTTCATTCTCAAATTTTTTGCTTGAAATGTATTCATATGGAGTATATAGGAGACTGAAATTTTCTTCGTTTTCCACATTCAAGATTATTTTTTCATGGGCGATGTCTTGGCAATGTTCTTCTTCTATGTAATGGCTATCTTCTTTATTCTCAAAATTGTTTTATTCCACCAATTCTTATTTATTTTAGTTGAATTATTCTTGTATATTTGGTGGAGACTCTTAATTTCTTCCTCATATGGAGTCTATGAAATGTTGATATCCTTCATTCTCAGCGACAAGATTTGATTCATAAAAGTCTTGCAGTGTTTCATGATATCCTTCTTCTGAATCATTGATTTCATCATTTTTTGTCCATGTGGGAGAGGGTGGGTGGGAAACAACATTTAAAATATCAGCAAAAACATATGAATGCACCTTTGGGATAATTTTTTCTGCAAATGAATCTTCTAATACATACCAGCTAGTAATGGAGTTAGAAATTAATGAACTATACCATTCAAGAGCATCCTCTCATAGAGTTTGTAGGAATAATCTACATGTAACATTGTCTTCAGTGAGGTTGAAATCATAACATATACCTTCAAAATTAATCAAGTGTTTCTCTGCATCCTCTGAAGCATCCCCAAAGAATGTAGAAAAAATTTCAATAGGAATATTGGGCATTTGAAAGTCTATTTMTGGTAGATTTAAATGGGTATTATGAAATCGCCTCCTTTGAGTATTTCTCCCTTWTTCTTAGTCTTGCAAAKCCATTGATGGGATGGATAAAGAATATAAAKAATCATTATGACATGAATGAAACCCTTCATTTTGAAKTTTTTCAATGGATTTTCCAAGGAGTTCATTCTCCCGAATTTTTGGTGTTTCTCGTTTCTTTTTGAAATTGCAAAAAAYGTGAGTCATGCTTAAAATAAACAACAATTTTCMTGGATATTCTTCTCRAAACTTTGAGCCATGGAAATTTATGGTTTCTCAAATATATCAAAAATAAATCGTTCCCCAGTGTAGTCGCCAAAAATGTTGATGCTTGAATCCGTCAGGACCAAAACGACAACCTCATGAGGACATTAGTCCCCCTTCGTTTTTAGAGAGGTGGTTATCCTCTTTGGTTGAAAGATATATATTTGAATATCTTGGATTAGGTGGAGTGCTAGGAAGAGAACACCAAATATTTAGTGCTTTTTTTTATATGAAAATGGTTCTTCAATAACACAATATGATCTTTATGTGCAACAAAATTCTTTTAATCAGGAACGATTGAAAGAGGGATTCAACATCAGAATTAAATTGTGATCAACATCACACACACATCTTCTTAATAATATATAAATACATCCATATATTCTTCATATGAGAGGATGATTTGATCATCTCAAAGAATTTTAACAGAGTACTACAATCAAGATCAAAATATAATTTGACAGGTCAACCTCAAATACCTCATACTTAAAACTCAAAGTTACAAGATACGGTCAAGATCAACCTCGAAGCAATTCTTTGTGGAGATTTATTCATGGAAGATGTTCTTAATTACAAAATATTTGACATCCATATATGTGGTTGTAAATACTCCATGATCATATAAAAAAAATATTAGAAGAATATAAGAAGAATACTCAACAACTCAACCGTGTGCTCAACTCTGAGATTCGAGCATAAAACTATGAGAAGTGGTGTAGAAAAATATATAATAATAAAAAGTGGAGAAGATAGAGATTTATTTCTTTTGATCAGAACCTTGATTGTGCATCCATGACTATACCTTCTTATTCCTCTAATATTATTCCCTTCCATACACCTATAACAATATTGATTATCAGACCTTTGATGAAGCCTTTCTTCTCTTTTTAAGGAGGGATTTTCTAACTACTTGAGTAGTTAGGGTTCCTCCCTTCTAGAAATTCCCGTACAATTTTATTCTTGAAACATTTCCTTTAACTAATGACTCATTAATTCCTAATTAATAAATTCACATCATTAATATAAGTATATTGAAATTGGGTCCCTCTCCTTTTTTAATAAAAGTTTTTATTGAACTTTTATTTTTAAAATTCAATTAATTTATCTTTAAAAGGCTATGACTGTGTTTTAATTATATGGGAATGATAATAAACCTTTTATCCATGAAAATAATTCCATTTTTGATATTCATCGTCTTATCTTTCCAACGATATAAAATTTTCCCAAATTCGTCTTCCGAATCTCAAGATATGAGCTTGTGAAGTTGAGTTGTCACGCAGGACCATTAGAAATGAAACTAACTGATATTTTAATTTATGAGAGGAATGTATCAATTTTCAGAACTTGAAACTTGTACCACCATATTCCACATCAAAATACATTTCCAAAGGTATAATTGTTTCTTGATTCCAATACCCGGAGCTCATGTTATGGCCTCTGCAAGGTCAACACTCAACCACCGTCGATCAAAATTGATGGGCAAATCTCAGCCCTTGGATTGATTTTCGTGATTTCCTTCATTAAATTAGACTTTTTGGTTTTAAATTATATCCCACATGCATTGGGATATTATATTATTTATAATATATAATTATAAGTGTTTGATACACTTAGCAAGAAACAGGAAAAGAGAAGAAATTATGGAGCTTGGAGGATTCGGCCCTTGGAAAATTGTCAAATAAAATAATATTTTTTTGAAATCCCGTAATCATCCATCTCACACCCAGCCATTGATGAATCATCCATTCATATATTTGCATGTGTTTTTGTAATAACTTTCCACATGTCTCCCTCCATGAGTTGTCATGTGTCACAATTACATGCTTCCATGTGGAATGTTCTTATTGGTTCATGGTTTAAATGGGGAAAACTTTGGAATAATGGTTAAGTATGGGAAATAAGGTGGAAGGGTAATTGAAGGGAAAATTGTAGGTAGCGGAAGTCAAGGGGGTATTTTTTAGGTTGCAGGGATGGATTGGCAGGTTGGGGAGTGAGGTGAGTAAGGGAGTGAGGGATGATTGGTGTCTGCGAACTCGATGAGGATTGTGACTAGTTCGGGGGAAAGGGGAGAAATTTATATGACGAAAGTAAGGGAAGAGAAATGTAGGTATCAGGAGTGGGGGTGAGGAAGGTGAGGGGGAAGGGTAAAGTAGTATGGTGGTTATCCGACCCCATGAACCCATGAACACTGAAATATGACTAATTATGGAAAAAGAGATGTTGAGTGAAAATTCTAAGTATGGCAGCATTGTAATGTAGGAAAGGAGAGGCGAACATGATACTTGAAAAACTATTCAAAATTGGACCTCTCGAAATGATCTTGAGTAACTTAGGCATACATAAACATATTTTTTATCCGAAAAATCATGGAGAAGCTAAGACTGAGGGTTGCATAGTGAACTTATAAAATTTCAAAAATGTATTTTGTTGATATCAAGGCTTTTATGAATCCAAGATAATGAAAATATAGATGACCAAATTTTGGTCAACAAAAAGGTATACCCACTTAAATTTAAATCTAAATCACTATTGTAACAATTTTGTAAAGTATATCCACTTAAACTTCAAGAGATTTGCATATTTCATGAAGAGGATATTCATAATGTGACTTTTCAAGAAGAGGTTGTGAAGTTGAAGATGGTTGTTCAAAAAGGTGAGGGCTATATTTGAGGGGTTCTTAGATCCATTCTTTTCTACAATGGATTCAGGATGGATATGAAGGTTCCAAATTCTTCTTCAACTTCTAGAAGAGGATGGTTTCTCACATGGTGTTTGGTCTTCATAGGGTAGAAGGTTCTCTAGTAGAGAAATCTTATGAGGTTAGAGATATGTTTAGTTTTCATTTTCAAAAAAACAATTCTCCTTATACTCTAATTCATAAGGTGGTGACTACTAGAATTGATTGTTACTAGGTTGTCTCCTACAAGGTTTCTATTGGTGGTCAAGATATGTCGGATAAAAAATTCTCGAGACAAGATATTTATGATGCTATGACTTCCATGCATAATGACAAGTCACTGGGTATGGATAGTATTCCTTGTGATATTTACAAGATCATGTGGGACATCATTGGTCATTATTTTTGTTGTGTGGAATCTAAAGTATTCTCTTCAAGTCAAATTTCAAAAAATTTCAAGTGATGCTTCATTAAGCTTATTCTCAAGAATGTGGCTAGAGATTATATTGGGGTGGAATTGTTACCAATATCTATGAGGTATTGGGTCCTTTTTAGGATTCAAATAAAACTTTTGTTTTAGCATCATAAGGACCTCCTATTTATTGGGAAGATAATTATTTTCGATACATTCTTCAAGCTTCGTAAGTATATTATATATATTGTTGGTTTCCTAGTAGGAAATAATTTCAATGTCTTAAGAATATTTTGCAATCATACTTGTGGTCCAAGTATGGTGGAGAGAGAGATGTTCCTTTGTTTCCATGTGATGTGTGTACTATCCCGAAGGATGATGGAGGGATCGGTGTGATTGATGTGTCCACCTAGGGTAGTGTTTTTTCATCTAAGTAGATGGCGATATGTACTGAATATTTCAATACTTGGCAAGTATTGTTTTTCCATTGAATGATGTCGACTAAGCATACAAGTACAGTGTGAGGGGTTTTTGGTTTATGTGATATTATTTCCTCACCTAAATTGTTCAAGTAACGGGCTAGTTCATTTTTAAGAGTGTATAGTCAACTTGGAAAACTATTGTAGGTCTAGTTTGTTAACATTGGGAAGGTAGTAGGGAAGGTTGGGATTAAGAAATTCATCCCATTTGGAGATGGAGGATTCAAGGTACATGTGTTGAAAATATGCCTCACTTTCAAGAATCCAAGTTGAGAAAGAATTGTTGGGTAGGTGTTATATTCTTTGCATGTGTGTGGGGAGGTGCATCATATTTGATGACTGTGTCTGACGATCCCACCCACTATCGCTCTTTGTTGGTGTGTGCATTGGGATATTCCTAAGGGGGGGGGGTAGGATTGGCCCCCCCTGTTTATGCATAACATTCGGGGCAATGCCCTAAAATTTGTTTTAGGCGGTTTTTGTTATTTTAGTGTTTTTCGCTATTTTTAGTGTTTTTCTTAATTAATCCCAGATTAAGGGATTAGTATTTTGGTAGTTTTGGAATACCTAAGATATTGTACATATTGTATTATGAATGGTAAAATTAATACAATGAAGATTTGAGAGGTGCAACACTAAGGAAGGATTGTTTTCTCCTTGTTAAGGGTTTCCAGCGTAAATCTTTGTGTATTGTGTATGAGCCATTGATTAATTTATGTTTTTCTCAAGAATCTATATCTATTTCTTTACTTCACAGGTTTAAAACTTACATGTGGTATAATAGCATATTTTTGGCTTCAATTTGATTCCTTTGTCGTTGAGGGTTTGGCTTGGTCTTGATAGATCAAGTTTATCTTAGGTCTGTGATAAACCTAGGTTCAGTGGGAGATTTGTAGTGGTAATTCGTGTGTTGAAAGAGAATGGAAAGCAGTTCTAGAATCAATATTGAGAAGTTCAACGGTAAAACATTTGAGCTATGGAAGCTCAAGATGGAGGACCTTCTTGTAGACAAAGAACTATGGATCGTTGTGGATCATGGTACACAACCTCTTGGTATGCAACCTAATGGTACACAATCTACTATTACACAAACTACTAGTACTCAATCTATTGGTATGTCGAAAAAATATTGGGAGAAGCTAGATAAAAGAGAAAGGAGTCCAATTTAACTATGCCTGGAAGATTCGGTGTTACTAAATGTGTTGGGAGAATATACAACCAAGAAAACATGGGAAAAGTTGGGGAATTTGTATCAGTAAAATTCCCTAGTACACAAGTTGTTTCTTTGAAACAAGTTGTATCATCTTAGGATGGAAGATGGAGATTCTATGACAAATCATTTAAATGCCTTCAATACTCTAGTAAGTCAACTAGCCTATGTTAATATTACAATTGTAGAAGAAGATAATTGTATTACTTTGTTATATTATTTTCCATACTCTTGGGATAATATGGTTATAGCAATTGGTAGTATCTCTCAATCTGCATTGAAGTATGAGGATGTAGTTTCATCCTTCTTATCAAAAGAAATGAGGCAGAAAAGCATGGATAGTGATAGAAAAGATGCTTTATCTATAAGAGGTCGTCCCGAGATAGGAATAAAATTAAGTCTTTAGGGGGGAGATCTAAATATAAAGGTATATCTAAATCCCCAGTAAAATATTTGAGGAAATGTTGGAAATGTGGTAAAGTTGGGCATTATAAGAAAGATTGCACATCTAAGAATGTTGATAAAACAAAGGGATCTGATGATGCCTCTTCCATAGAGAAGAAAACATCCACAGAGGATAAAACCTCCATAGAAGAAGGAGGTGATGTTTACCTAGAAACTAAAGGTAAACATGTAGATCGTGAGGTACGGTTGATCAAATTAGGTGCATCATTTCATATGAATCTTCACAGGGAGTGGTTCAATGAATATTAAAATTACGATGGTGGTGATGTCGTCCTAGGAGATGACTCGATAACCAAAATCATGGGAAGTGGAAGGGTAAAGTTGTTGTTGAAATATGGAAGGATTACAAATATCCCGGGAGTTATACACATTACATATATATCCATGATCCTAATATTTGTAAGTAATTTTGATGATGTAGGTACAGATACTTTATTAGGAAAGATCACTTGCAAGATGGTACAAGGAGAAATGGTGTTGATGAGGGGGGTTCGAAGTGGAACTCTACACAAGAAATTATATTGATGGGTGTAACAATTTTATTGTCCCTAAGAAAATAAATAAAGAAGATGTGATCCATAATATCCCTAGAAATAAGACCATGTTGTGGCATCAAAGAATGGGACATATTGGAGAAAAGGGCCTTCAAACACTACACAGTAAAGGTATGGTTGAAGGTATGTCTAATTGCACCCTATATTTTTATTTCTATGAACATTTCATTTATGGTAAATAGAATTGAGTAAGATTATCATTTGGTGCTACAAGAGAAAAGGGGATCTTAGAGTTGATACATAGTGATGTGTTTGAACCTATGCATGTTCCATCGCTAGGTAAATCTATGTATTATGCTTCATTCATAGATGATTTATCAAGGGAAAAATGGATTTATTTTCTTAGGAATAAATTTGAGGTATTTGATAAATTTAAAGAGTTTAAATATTTGATAAAAAAAATCAGATAGAGAAGAAAATAAAGGTGTTGAGGATAGATAATGGTGGAGAATTTTGTGGGAATGAATTTGAAGAGTTCTATAAGAAGTTTGATATAGCGAGGTGGAAGACTACTTTATACACACCTGAATATAAGGGGGTTGAAAAAAGGATGAACATGAAGTTGATGGGAAAATAAAGGAGCATGCTCAATGGTTTTGAGTTAGGATAAGAATTCCAGGTAGAGGTAGTGGGTATTGCATGTTACCTAGTAAATAGATCACCCTCATCAGCATTGTTGGATGAAACTTGGCATGAGGTATGGAATGGTAAGAAATCCTATCTTGAACAACTCGGAGTGTTTGGTTGTGATGCGTGTGTCCATGTTCCAAAGGAAAATAGGAGTAAGTTGTTTAATAAAGCTAAAAAGTGTATCTTTATTGGTTATAAAGATGGTATGAAAGGTTATAAGCTTTGGAAGCTAGAAAATATTAAAGTAAATTGGTCAAGGTTCTTATTTCTATAGGTGTAAAACTATCTATAGATCAGTGTCCCAAGACACGGGAATAGGAAGAGGGCATGTCCCATGTTCCATATGCTAGTGTGGTTGGAAGCTTGATGTATGCAATGGTCTTTACTAGGCCAAACATTACACATGTAGTGGGATTTTTTAGCAGGTATATGTAAAACCAAGGAAGGATAATTGGACAATAGTAAAGAGGGTTTTTCAGGTATTTGTGTGGCACTTCTAGTTATGGATTATGCTACCAAGGAAGACCATGATTGGACATAGTGTTTGACATACATGGGTTTGTTAATGCAGATTGGGATAGAGATATGGATCATAGAATATCTACAATTGGGCATGTGTTTAACCTATTTGGAGGAACAATTAGTTAAATGAGCAAAAGATAGGTTGTAGTGTCACTCTCAACTGCAGAAGCCAAATACACAGTAGTAGCACATGCAAGAAAAGAAGCGATATGGTTACAAAGATTGTGTTCAGGTATTAGGTTGGTACAACAAGCAATACGATTAGATTTTGACAGTCATAGTGAAATACTCATGTCAAAGAACCCATCCTATCATTCAAAGACAAAGCATATTGATGTTTAGTATCACTTTGTGAGAGACATGGTATTCATTGACAAAGTTTGTGAGCACTAAAAAGTTCTCATGGTGTAGAGAAACAATGGGCATTGTTGCCCTGGATTGTTGACTATATAATAATGTGACCCCTTGTATGCAAAAATACAACAAGTGGGAGAATGTTGGGTAGGTGTTATATTGTTTCCATGTGTGTTTAGGGGGGGTGCGTTAGATTTGATGATTGTGTCTAATGATCCCACCCACTATAGATTTTTGTGGGTGTGTGTGCCGATAAATTCCCAAGGGGCGGGCAGGATTGGCCCCATATGGTTACGTGAAGCGTTCGGATCTATGCGCTAGCTCAGAGCTGATATGGTTTGTGGTAGCACCCCAAAAAAAAATTTGGGTGGTTTTTTCTATTTTATCATTTTTCACTATTTTTAGTTTTTTTAATTAATGTTGGATTAAGATATTAGGGTTTTGGTACTTATGCAATACCTAATATGTTGTACATATTGTATTGTGAATGGAAACAATTATACAATGAAGAGTTGAGACGTGTGGCACCAAGGAAGGTTGGTTTTATCCCAGTTAAGGGTTTCCAATGTAAGTATTTGTGTACTATTTATATGAGCCATTGATTAATTATGTTTTGATTAATAATTTGTATGCATTACTTTACTTCATAGGTTTAAAACGTACAAGAAGATATTGTACTTGTAGGGATATATGTGGGATTCAACCACACATTATTAGAAGGATTGACATTCAATGGATTAGGAGTATGGATTAATTTCCCCTAATTTTCCATAATTATGGCGTTGAGAGGGCTTATTCCAAAGTTAAATATTTTCAAAATTAATAAAGGGATGCTTATGCCATTGTGGAGGGATTAGGAGTGGATCTTTTGTTTCCCTCTTGATGCAAACCCCACTTCTCTCCTCAGGGTTGCGCAACCTCTTGATCAAGGATATTAAACTATCTGAGCTAGATTAGAGCCTCTAGGTATTTTCAACCCAAAAATGAATCAAACACGAGCCCTTTTATCACCTTAGGCGCA
>JZKD02S1889913.1:0-18166 GCA_000966675.3 Picea glauca
CATTAGCATATGGTATTCGAGACATATATTCCTTTTCTTCTTTTGTACTAGTACATAAACTTGAAGAAATCTTAAAATAGGAAGCCAAAGCGACTGAAACTGGTTTCACATTGTTCATACCAAACCTCAAAAGTAACTTCTCATCATACTTTTGTAACCTGTTGTGATAACCAAAGCTTACCACTCCTCCTGTCTATGAATATCTCTATGCCCAAAATCTACCTTGTTGCTCCTAGATCTTTCATATCAAACATCCTAGCCATATGATCCTTTAACTTGTTGATCTTAGTTATGATTTTTCTTGCAAAAAGCATATCATCAACATATAATGCTAAGATAATGAATATGCCATTATTCAATTTCTTAAAGTAGACACAATGATCATACTCACTCCTTGTATACCTCTGTCTCACCATGAAAGAGTCAAATTTCTCGTACCATTGTCTGGGCAAATGCCTCAAACCATACAATGATTTCTTGAGCCCACAAACAAATTTCTTGCTACGATTCTGAACGAACCCTTTAGGTTGTTCCATGTAAATTTCTTCATCCAAATCTCCATGTAAGAAAGCAGTCTTAACATCTAGTTGCTCCAACTCCAAATCAAGAAATGCAACTAATGCTAACACAATTCGAATTGAAACATTCTCTACAACTGGTGAAAAAATATCATGAAAGTCAATACCTTATTTCTGAGAATATTGTTTCCCAACCAGCCTTGCCTTGTACCTATCCACCTTATCATCAACACCCTTCTTAAGCTTGTAGACCCACTTGCAACCTACAGTTTTTCTCTCTCTTGGAAGTTCTACCTAGTCCCATGTAGCATTCTTATCTAATGCCTTCATTTTATATTTCATCACTTCATTCCATTTATCATTGTTAGAACCCTTCACAACTTCTTGATAGCACAAAGGTTCATCATCATTAGTACTTAAAGAAACTGATGAAACAAAATCATCATACCTTCTTGTAGGATTTTTGACCCGTGTAGACCTCCTTAGGGAAGTTTGTGGCTCATCCACAATATTTTGACTATCATCATCAACCATGTCTTCCTCTACTGTAGGAGACTCATCATGAACATCTTCTGAAACTTGTTCATGATAACTTTCATTTGTTTCAAACTGAATTTGCTGATACTTTGGTGTTTCTTCCTATTTCATTTGAACATCTACATTTGATTTGATGAGAGATGATTCATCAAATATTACATATCTGTTAACGGTGATCTTGTGGGCAGTAGGATCCCACAACATGTACCCCTTAATACCATCACCATATCCAACAAGGATAATCCTTTTTTATTTTGGATCTAATTTAGAACGCTGATGTTTTAGAATTAGACAATAGGCATCACAACCAAAAACATTAAGATTAGAATAATTACAAGGGTGACCTGTCCATACCTCTTCACGAATTTTTCATTCTATTTTTGTTGATGGTGATCGATTCACTAGAAAAAAAGATGTATATACAACTTCTGCCCACAATTCCTACTACAAATTGGCGTTACTAAGCATACTCATTGCTCTCTCTAGAAGAGTCATGTTCATGCGTTCAACAAATCTGTTTTTCTAAGGAGTATAGGTAGTGGTTTTATGCCTATCGATCCCAAATTCCTTGCAATAATTCTCAAACTCCATTGACATAAATTCACCACCATTATCAGTTCTTAAACATTTAATGGATTTACCAGTGCTCTTTTCCACAAAAGCTCTAAACTTCTTGAAAACTGTAAATACATTGGCCTTTCTCTTTAACATATAGATCCACACCTTCCTAGAGAAATCATCTATAAAAGTTAAAAAATATGATGATCCTCCATATGAAATAGTAGGGGATGGTCCCCAAACATCAAAATGGATACAGCCTAGGATTCCTTCACTGATGTGTCTTTCGGTTTTAAATCTCTTCCTATTTTGTCTTCCATAAATACAGAGCTTGCACATATCTAACTTTAAAAAATTTAGACTAGGAAGTAACTTGCAATCAATTAATACCTTTAATCCTTGTTCGCTCATATGACCCAACCATTGATGCCACAGTCGAACAAAATCATTGTCGCTCTTAGATATCCCTGTCGCATGATCTGATTCAATCCTCCCTTCTCATATAAATAGGATACCAACCTTATTTTCTTTCATAACCAGTAGAATTACTTTATAGACCTTCATAACTCCACCTTGAACAATAGTCTTGTAACCTCCTATGTCTAAGACTACCAAAGAGATTAGGTTCTTCCTAAGCTCAGCTACATGTCTTACATCAGTTAGTATTTTAACAGTTCCATCAAACATCTTAATTCGAATGCTACCAATTCCCACAACTTTAGATGAAATATCATTTCCCATGTAAACTACTCCATCATTTATAGATTGGTAAGTAATAAACCAATGTCTATGAAAACACATGCGATTTGAAGCACCAGAATCTAATAACTATTGTTGATCATGATGTGAACCAATACTAATTGATAAAATTCATCAACCATACCTAAAACTGTTGCTGAACCT
Source organism: Picea glauca (assembly GCA_000966675.3). NCBI lineage: Eukaryota > Viridiplantae > Streptophyta > Pinopsida > Pinales > Pinaceae > Picea > Picea glauca. Next base: position 2,517 of record JZKD02S1889913.1, read on the forward strand.
ATTTCAGTTGTGTTTTCTTCCTTCATCTCTTTTGGAGGGTCTTCTTTGGAGGTTTGTTGTCACTTCCAACAATCCTTCTTCGGGTGTCCAGATTTTCCACAAAACCAACACTTAAGCTTGCTCTTTCTACCCTTCGACTTTGATTGAGAGAAATCCCTTTGACTGTGTCATATTTCTTTAGGTCTGCCTCTGATCACCATCGCCTTAGATGTAGAGTTTTCTAGATTGGATTTCTTCCTTGTTTCCTCAGACAGTAAATCTCCAACAGTATCATCAAACTAAATACTTTCTGTTGAACTGAAACAAATTTTAAAAGAGCCGTCGCACCTCCCAAGCGAGTGGCTGATGGAAATTTGGGAGCTATCGCACCTCCCGTGTGTCTGTCCTGTGGAAATAAAAAAAAAAAATTAACTGTGGAGCCGCCGCACCCCCCAACGCATCTAGGGTGCGGAAATTTTGAAGAGCCACCGCACCTTCCGACGCATCTAAGCTGTGGAAATTCGGAAATCTTACTCATGTGTGAAGTGTGCACCATTGGTCACTGCAACCTTCTATAGGAGAGATCTGTGGAAATTTGGAGATTGACGCACCCTCAACTCCCTTTTCCTCAAACCTATTATGATACCACTTATTGTATTTGCAAATGTGGAAACACAAATATCATATAAGACAATCAATAAGAATGTAGACAAGAAACACAACAATTTATGTGGTTCACCCAAAAGTTTGGCTACATCCACCAAACATAGGTATCGATTGTCTTATTATTTAGATCAAGGAGATTACAGCAGGATCACACTCATCTCATTCACCACAGCCTCTGCGAGCATACATCAATTTATAGCAATGTACATTAGAAATTGATTATTAAATGTAATCTCATCCATATTCTAACTTGGTCATATTGGTTATAACCAATGCTGGATTATAGGATCTGAAATCCTATTCATGGAAGAATTCGTTGTTATCGTTTCCAACAATAAAGACCTAAAATTAATTCGATTTCCTAAAGACTAGATTGCTCCCTAACTCTAAATGTTTTTCCAAATTTACTCAAGCGAAACTCAAAAACCACCAATGTCATACAAGAGATAAAAATATCATTTTCAAAGACCACTATAGGGTATGAGATATATTCATACAAAATCCACTTACTATTGAACCGAGACCTTCTTTCCTTTCCATAGTCATTCTTAGATCAATTTAATTTTATCACCTTTTTTATGGTCTTTGTATGTGTTTCCATGTCCGTGATCCTCAAATTTTGTTTTTTAGAGTTTCGCCTTATAATCTAAGTGAAAATATATGGATATGGCTTCATAGATGTTAAATAGAGGAAAGATTGTCTTTTAATCCATATATTTTTTCCAGTCAACCTAGACTAGATATAAAGGTCGAATAAATCAACTATTTTGTTGTTCATAGAAAGTGTTTTCTGCAAAATCCTTATCGTTTTTTCAGTGTGGTTTTTCATCATAAATATCGACAATTTTTTTATTTTCATACATTAATTGCATGGATTTTCATCATAAACATAAACATTTTTTTTTCCTTTCTTAGATTGCAATGTACAATTTTGTATAATTATTTTATAAACACTTTCATTAGTTTTTTAAAAATTTTGTCACATTGCCATTTACAAGTGAAATCAACTATATGGATTTTTATCACAAATACAAACATGTAACTAATTCCAATAAATGTTTTATTTTTTATATAATTTTGAAATAATAAATCACCACTATTAAATTCTTATTGAAAACTAATTTTTAAAAAAATGTAATTCATTTAAGGGCTAGTGCATTTTAAAATATATATTTAATCCAAAATGATTGCATGTTTTAGATTAGTAAAGAAAAATATGACATCTCCAAAATGCATGCATATTTTTGATGAGTAAATACAAATTCCATTTCTCCTAAAAATGCATGTTTTTTCTTAGGAGAGGGGAAAAACCCTCTCTTTTTCCTCAATCAAGATCTTCAACCACATGAACCATCTATGAGATACTACTAGCGAATGAAAGTCATGGGGACTTCACCTTGTTAACCAATATCCTATTACATTCATTTGAGTTTAAAATTGTCAAAAATAGAGTCAAAATATTGTAGGTATTGTGGGGTTGTGGGCTACTTGGGGTTTCAAAATCATTTAGTCACAATCCTTTGTGTACACTATGACATATCATATGTGAATGAAGAATTGGTGCTACCAATTTCTAATGTTTTGAAGCATGAACCTATTTGAGGAGATTTATATAGGAATAAAGCTACCAACATTTAAAACTCAAACAAAGTGACATATATATTTTTTTAATTTGAGAAAATCCTAGATCTAATTTGTAGTTATCTACAATAGTAAGGAATGTTTTGACACCTATAGTAGTTAAATTTCACCTTAAATCATACCTACAACATATTATATTTGCAAAACTCTTAAATATACATTAGCATTCAAAGGGTGTAATTCTAGCTTATTGTAAGGTCTTTTCAGCAATAAACAAGGGCACTTTAATTCGTTCAAATTGGTAGAAAGTTATTCAAAAGAAGTATCCCTAAAATTCATTTCAAAACTTTGTGTACTATTGGCATTTCATCTTTTCCAGGTAGCACAATAGAAAGGTTAATGGACCGATGTAACATTCCTCTCTTGCGTGCACTTATGATGTGACCTATTCTTTAAGGACACTTGCGTGCAATTGATCCCATTCATTATTGAGTGATTTCTTCGCTTATGTATTCTGATGATGAGATTGTGATTTATGATGTTATGTTATGTTATTATGTATAAAGAGGTCTTATTGACTGGTTTCTCTTGAGTGTGCTTGACTCTTGATAGGTTGAGGATGTCGACAACATCGATGGACCTCTTTGAACTTTGGATCGGGTCAGGGAGTAGACTGTTTATGGTTTTCATATTTCTGTTATTGCATATGTTACATATGACTGATATAATATGATGTTGTTTATGTATCGCTGACATGTTTGTTGATGGATGCAAGATGACAATATATTGCTAATTAGACTCACATATGCAGTAGCAAGGTCACGCACAACAACCAAATATATTGAGGGAGAGGTGTGACAGTAGCCCTACTACAGCCTACTAGCACTCTTGCCATGGCTCAAACTCTAGGTTAACAATTACCTAGTTCGAGAGATCCACGATGTCATGAGGGAAGACTATGATAGTCGCTCACGATAATTCTAAGGGGCCCGCAATAAGACATGGTCCTTATTCCTTAGAAGCCCTTAGTCTCCCACAAGTTCACCTGATGAAGTATTGACTCGAGGGGTTGGACATCTGCCAAAATTAGTCAAAATGAAAGTGACACCCTTGGAGCACATAGTGCATCTTGAAGGGCACGTCGCATAAAATAAACATGAATGCAGGAGAGTGGTACCTTTGGAGCACGTAGTGTGTCTTGAAGGGCATGTCACAATTTTAACTCTGTAAGTTAATGATCCTAGTATCTAGAAAACTATGTCTCCTTAAGAACCTGGCCAGCCTTAAAATGAATGATTGTATGAGTAGAGATTAATAATTTAAATTCCCTTAAAAACATTTATCGTGCTGTAACATCTCTTTCTTTCACAAACCTAATTAGACTTATTCTTTGAGGACACTTGTGTGCAAGTGATCTCATTCATTATATAGTGACTGTTTTGATTATGATTATGAGATATTGAGGATCTGATGATGTGTTGTCTTATTATATTTATATTGACATGTGCTATTGACTGGTTTTCCTGAGTGTGAAGGACTCTAGACATTAGAGGATGTTGATGGCATCACGATATCTCCTTGGAATACAGATCAAGTCAAGGGGTGGACGGTTATGGTTGAATGTTTTTGATATTATAAATGTGACATATGACTAAATATTATGATGTTGATTGTTATCATTGACACGTTTCGTTGATGGATGTAGTCTAACAATATCTTGTTGACTAGAATTACATTGGTATTAAAGGGGTCATACATGACAACCAGAGACATTGAGGGAGAGGTGTGGCAATAGATCATCCACAACCTACTAGCACTCCAGTCGTGGCTCGAACTATATGTTAACGATTACCTAGTTCTAGATATCCATGATGTCATGAGGGAAGACTGTGACAGTCACTCACGATGATTTGAAGGGTTGTGAAATAAGGCAAGGTCCTTATTCCTGAGAGACCCTTAGTCTCCCACAAGGTCACCTGATGGAGTATTGACTCCAGGGGTTTTACGTCTACCAAATTCAGTCAAAAAGGGAGTGGCACCCTTGGAGCACGTAGTGCGTCTTGAAGGGCACGTCACAATTTTAACTTTGATAAGATTAATAAACCTAGTGCCTAGAAAACTATGCCTCCTTAGGACATGGTCGGACTTAAAATGAATGATGTTATGAGTAAAGTTTAATACCAAATTTTGTCCTTTAAGAACTGTCACCAATCCTAGTGAATTTAAAATCTATATCTAAGTAGAACCTGTGAAAAAAAAAAACTAAATAGACATGTAACAAGAAGGGGGTAAAGAAAATTCAAATATTAATAATTAAAGTAAAATATTAAATGAATGATTAATTTATTAAAAGGGAAAATTGTTGTTTATATCTGAACTTGCTAAATCAGAACTTAGAAGAAAAGGGGAAACTTAAGGAAAAGGGGAATGTCTAACATAGTACAGAATCTAGTCTTTGTAATCTTCTAATTATGAACTCAACTAGGTTTTAAGCAAGACATAAATCATTTAAGAACTGTAAGGGAATAAAGGGACACCGAGGAGCATTTTTAGGAACGCTTTTAGGTGGGTGAGGGAAATAGGAAAATTTAATTAATTGATTAATTGATTTTCTGGTGCAACTAAGAGATCATGTGACATGTGTACGAGGGAGGTTTATCCTAATTAAATTTTAATAAAAAAATCTAATGAGGGTTTGGGCAAGTAATCACTAAGAAAAATCTATAAAAATGATGGTGGAGGAGGAGTATAATCACCCCCTTGTGGGAGTTGGGATACCCAGCTCGGATAACGAGTGGTAGCTCGACCTTGCGAGGTGAGTTGGGAGCTAGCATTATCTCATATTGTGTGCATGACCTCTTCACGGCTCGGAAGGCTCAGTGGGAAGAACAATACCCCTAACGTTCGTTGGAAGGTATTGGTGAGGTCTCAGCGGAGTTGGATGGAGTACGAGCGCAAGACGACGACATCGGATTTGTCATCGTCCATCACGGTATCCCGGGTAAACAAGTTCGTGTACTGTGTTTTCATTATATTTGCATAAGTTATGGTAATCGGATGATGTCTTCTATCACTAGTCTCTCGCATAAGTATTGTTGATAATTTCTTAAATGGATTTGATTGATCTCAACGTGATTTTAATCTGAATACAGGAAAAGTTTAAACGTAAATTTTATGATGTGTTACCATGATTGCACAGAAGAAGTTTTAATTTTTACTGTTTGCAATTGTTCAGAATAAAGTTTTGTCTACTGTTTAAATTTTTGCTGTATTATCACGTTGCGCTGAGGTAGTTTTAATTCTTAACTGCATTGTTCCTCTGCCCAAATTTGTTTTTAACCCTGCGCCTTCGATTTCTACCTAGGCAATACTCTCGAGCTCTGCGCTGAGGAGATCTCGAGCTTAGCCCCTTCACAAAACAAATATCGTGAGGCCTATGCACTCGCGAGCAAAGTGACCCAGCATTTACGTCTTTATTGCCCTTCCCACATAAAATATGTGAAGCCTCTGTTGCGCTATCCCAACAGACCAGCGTTCTTTTTAATGCCCTTCACACGAGAAGGTTGGGATGCATGTGCTGTGCGATTCCAACAGACCTGCATTTCGTTTTTATTAATACTCTCCTTCCTCTATCATTATTTATATTTATAGCACCGTTCTCCACTTTACACTTTATGTTTAAAATTTATAAGAACATGTGAATAGCCACACGATTATAATTTATTTTAATGATTTTTATAACTGTTGTAATAGTCACTAAGTGGAAGAACTTGGGAATGGGAGTAAAGATTAAAATTGATTTTACAATGAANAGGGGTTGGACATCTGCCAAAATTAGTCAAAATGAAAGTGACACCCTTGGAGCACATAGTGCATCTTGAAGGGCACGTCGCATAAAATAAACATGAATGCAGGAGAGTGGTACCTTTGGAGCACGTAGTGTGTCTTGAAGGGCATGTCACAATTTTAACTCTGTAAGTTAATGATCCTAGTATCTAGAAAACTATGTCTCCTTAAGAACCTGGCCAGCCTTAAAATGAATGATTGTATGAGTAGAGATTAATAATTTAAATTCCCTTAAAAACATTTATCGTGCTGTAACATCTCTTTCTTTCACAAACCTAATTAGACTTATTCTTTGAGGACACTTGTGTGCAAGTGATCTCATTCATTATATAGTGACTGTTTTGATTATGATTATGAGATATTGAGGATCTGATGATGTGTTGTCTTATTATATTTATATTGACATGTGCTATTGACTGGTTTTCCTGAGTGTGAAGGACTCTAGACATTAGAGGATGTTGATGGCATCACGATATCTCCTTGGAATACAGATCAAGTCAAGGGGTGGACGGTTATGGTTGAATGTTTTTGATATTATAAATGTGACATATGACTAAATATTATGATGTTGATTGTTATCATTGACACGTTTCGTTGATGGATGTAGTCTAACAATATCTTGTTGACTAGAATTACATTGGTATTAAAGGGGTCATACATGACAACCAGAGACATTGAGGGAGAGGTGTGGCAATAGATCATCCACAACCTACTAGCACTCCAGTCGTGGCTCGAACTATATGTTAACGATTACCTAGTTCTAGATATCCATGATGTCATGAGGGAAGACTGTGACAGTCACTCACGATGATTTGAAGGGTTGTGAAATAAGGCAAGGTCCTTATTCCTGAGAGACCCTTAGTCTCCCACAAGGTCACCTGATGGAGTATTGACTCCAGGGGTTTTACGTCTACCAAATTCAGTCAAAAAGGGAGTGGCACCCTTGGAGCACGTAGTGCGTCTTGAAGGGCACGTCACAATTTTAACTTTGATAAGATTAATAAACCTAGTGCCTAGAAAACTATGCCTCCTTAGGACATGGTCGGACTTAAAATGAATGATGTTATGAGTAAAGTTTAATACCAAATTTTGTCCTTTAAGAACTGTCACCAATCCTAGTGAATTTAAAATCTATATCTAAGTAGAACCTGTGAAAAAAAAAAACTAAATAGACATGTAACAAGAAGGGGGTAAAGAAAATTCAAATATTAATAATTAAAGTAAAATATTAAATGAATGATTAATTTATTAAAAGGGAAAATTGTTGTTTATATCTGAACTTGCTAAATCAGAACTTAGAAGAAAAGGGGAAACTTAAGGAAAAGGGGAATGTCTAACATAGTACAGAATCTAGTCTTTGTAATCTTCTAATTATGAACTCAACTAGGTTTTAAGCAAGACATAAATCATTTAAGAACTGTAAGGGAATAAAGGGACACCGAGGAGCATTTTTAGGAACGTTTTTAGGTGGGTGAGGGAAATAGGAAAATTTAATTAATTAATTAATTGATTTTCTGGTACAACTAAGAGATCATGTGACATGTGTACGAGGGAGGTTTATCCTAATTAAATTTTAATAAAAAAATCTAATGAGGGTTTGGGCAAGTAATCACTAAGAAATAGCATTATCTCATATGGAGCACGAGCGCAAGACGACGACATCGAATTTGTCATCGTCCATCACGGTATCCCGGGTAAACAAGTTCTTGTACTGTGTTTTCATTATATTTGCATAAGTTATGGTAATCGGATGATGTCTTCCTGTCACTAGTCTCTCGCATAAGTATTGTTGATAATTTCTTAAATGGATTTGATTGATCTCAACGTGATTTTAATCTGAATACAGGAAAAGTTTAAACGTAAATTTTATGATGTGTTACCATGATTGCACAGAAGAAGTTTTAATTTTTACTGTTTGCAATTGTTCAGAATAAAGTTTTGTCTACTGTTTAAATTTTTGCTGTATTATCACGTTGCGCTGAGGTAGTTTTAATTCTTAACTGCATTGTTCCTCTGCCCAAATTTGTTTTTAACCCTGCGCCTTCGATTTCTACCTAGGCAATACTCTCGAGCTCTGCGCTGAGGAGATCTCGAGCTTAGCCCCTTCACAAAACAAATATCGTGAGGCCTATGCACTCGCGAGCAAAGTGACCCNAATAAACCCTTTGTTGGAGAGGTATAAATATTACATGAATATTTTTATATGTTTTATCTTTAGATATGTGGTTGGTTATTATGAGCTTGTTATATTCTTTATGATCTTTGTTATAGTCTTGATGGTAAAATTGTTAATGAGACCCATCTAGACCATTGCACAATAAAAAGAAACTACATAAGAATTGCCTCGTAAGAAATCATAAATCTATATACTTGTTGCACAATTAAATGTATGGAAGGTAGTCACCCTGCGCCTTGTTTAGCTAGTTAACTGAGTGCTTGTTTAGAATTTTTGTAATATGTTGACAGTTTAATTTGGTACTTTGGCGCATTGGTTTGTGTCTTGATTAAAGGCTTATAATTTTTATGATGCGCTTGGGTTCCGAGTGCACTTGTCACAAGGTGGCGACATGAATTCTTAAGACAAGATCATGGCATGCGTTGATCGATAAGCGCATATGTTACTTGGCTTGGGTCATGCACTTCTTGATGAAGGTGATGTTGTTCATTGCAATTAAGGTTTTGTACACGGTTTTGTAATGCTTTAATGTGATTTTTCCTCACTCATCATGAAGGTTCTAGTTACTTGTGTCATTGATGTTGTTGTGTTTGGTTATTTCATGATGTCTTTAGCTTAGTAGGCGTGGTCATGCTTGTGTCGAGCCGGATGTAGACACCTCCTTGTTACTCAAAACAGTGACCAACCTTCATACCTTAAATGGTCAAAATCGATGCGAACCTGGGCTTGAGAGTTTCTTATGTGTCCTGGAGGTCCTAACATTGCAGGGTAGTATGGGCGGGTAGTCATTTATTTCCTCATTTGTTTGATTGGATTATGTTGCTTCAAGATGCTTGATGTGATAGTATGATACGTCATTATGTTGGTATGTGGCTTGTAGTGTGTGTGTTGTGTGGCATGTAGTGTGTGCATTGTGTTCATCGTCGAGATGTGATGCTTGCTTGTATTATTGAATTTACTTGCCTTGTGTTCTAAATAAAAGATAAAGGAAAAAAATATTGTACTTTATATGCTTGACTGTTGTCGTAACAATGGGATCATTTCACATGCCTGGTAAATTCAATCCTAGGTCTAAGTAGGACTTGTGAGCCAAAAAAAAACTAAGTAGACAAGAGGGGGGATGAAGAAAATTCAAACATAATAATTAAATAAAAATTTCAATGCAGGATTAAAATATTTAAAAAAATAATTATTGACTAAGTAGAAACTTGCTAATTTAGAACTTAGACCAAAAAGGGAAACTTAAAGAAAAGGGGAATGTGGAACATAGAAGAAAATCTAGCCTAGAGAACTTTCTAATTTCTAACTCAACTAGGCTTTAAGAAAGGCGCCAGCCATTAAAATGAATGTAAGGGAATAAAGGGACATAGAGGAGCATTTTTAGGAACACTTTTAGGTGGGTGAGGGAAATTGACCATTTAAATTAGTTAATTAATTAATTTCTTGTGCAACTAAGGGATCGGGTGACAACTGTACAGGGAAGAATTTTCCTATAAATAAATTAATAAAAAGAATTTAGTGTGCATTTTGGAAACAAGTCACTAAGAAAACTCTATAAAAGAAATGGTAGAGGAGGAGAAGGGGGCATGTCTAGTAGGAGTAAGGATACACTACTGATATTTTTCTTGACTTATTTTTCTTGTGGGAGTTGGGATGCCCAACTCGATTAGAGAGTGGTAGCTCGTCCTTGTGAGGCGATTTGGGAGCTAGTTTTCTTTGGTTTGTGTGTGTGGCCCCTTTGCGGCTCGAGGGGCTCAGGGGGAAGAACAGTACCCCTAGTGTTGGTTGGGAGGCACCGATGAGGTCTCAGTGGTTAGAAATCAGGATTTGGATGGAGTGCAAGTGTGGGACAACAACTTTGTATTTTTCTCCTTTGGTTATGGTAAGTAGGTGTAATTTTTCATTAGTAAATTTGTTAAAACAAAATTGTATACGAATATCGATATTAATGCATATTGTATTGAGTTTCTGGAATGATAGTTGGTACTTTATAATTCATTTGAAATGTATTGCAGCTTGGATTTAGTTATCTTTCTAATATAAATTAGAATTATAATTTCAGATGCAAGGCACTAAATGTATATCGTAAATTATTCTGGGTGTTATCCCTACGATTCTTTTCCTTCAAGATCTCTGAGTTGGTGTTCCTTTCATGAGAATTTTATAAGAAATACATCCCGACTATTTTCCATTCAGTGCCTCTGTGAGTTTACTGGGTTTCCCTAGCAAATATTATCCCTTGATCAACAAACTTCTCTCATCTTACATAGGGAATCTATCTTCACTTCTCAGTGTTTTTACGCCATCGATTTAGCTCGTTATTGATGTTGAATGTTGATTATTTTCTGGGTTGGATTTTTAGTGTTGTGTATTAAAAAAAAAAGATTCTCCCACACCTCGAGACCCTCTTGGAGGGATACCTTGCAGTTCAACTATTTTAACTTCTGTGATTTAGGAACAACTTGCCATAGATTCCATCCTTCACCTCTGTGCCTGTAATTTTTCGGCCCTCAAGGGTCACTATGTGAGAGTTCTAACTTTTGTGTTTACATAAACCACAGTTTCAATCCTTAGCCCAACAACTTTTAATTATGTGTTTTTAATCAGAGAATGATGATTGTACTAGAGTTTACACCCTCTTCCTTCCTTCGAATTAAGAAAAAAAAAAAAAAAAATCTCTAGATAGCGCCCCCAAATACACAGTCGTATCTCTCTTGATTGTTTCTGGCAAGGCGAGGTCCAAGGATCAAATCCCTGTGGCCTATGGAATTTTGAATGGCTTGCACATCATCTCGAATCTTCTCGTCCTTCTTCATGGATTCTGTGGCTTCCCACCTTCAATCCTTGCCCACATTTCATCCAAATTTAAGCTCACGACAAGTTGCTTTCACAACTATCCATTGATGCATTTAATCTCATATTTTTAGTAGCATATTTGAACACTTCTCGTTCCTTTATATCGACCTTAAATAAGATTATTATTTTCATAGAAATAATTCATGAGCATATATCGTCTTAAAATTACAAACATTAAAACGATGGATGCGTAAAATTTTCAAATCTTCTAGTCCGCAAATTCGGAGATATTTATTGGAGAAAATGCAATTAATACGATTCCATATTTTTATGGGAATAGTTTGTTCCAGTAATTTGGACATCTTTAACCTTTTCTTTAAAGGGGTATGAATTGTTTCTTTAACCTTTGGATAGTGTAACAAAGTCCTACCTACATCACGATATTAAGATCTTATGACAACATGATTGGTAGGGACTGGTGGGAATTGCATCATGCGATACTCAACGGTAAGGTGAGGTGATTGAGTTGGACCATCTATGAAGGACATAGAAGTGTGATTGTAGGAAGAAAACAAGGAGTATCCTCTAAGTTCATTCTTCCTTACAACTAATAGAGCACACGTACAAGGATGCAATTTATATGCATACTTAGCATCGAACGTCAAAGGTGTGGCAGGACGATTAGAAGACCTTCCGATAGTATGAGAGTTTGTGGACATGATTCCCAGAAGAATTACCATGTGTGCCGCCCAAAGACAAGATGGAATTTACCATCGACCTAAAACATGGAACTGAATCGATGGCAAGAAATCCTTATCTGATGTCGACCCTTGAGTTACAGGAGTTCAAAGTGAAACTGAAGGAGTTGTTGGACCTAGGACTTATACGTCCAAGTGTATCGCCTTGGAGTGCTCCGGTTAATTTCATACATAAGACAGATGGGTCATGGAGACTCTTCTTGACTACTGTCATGTATTCCTTGACGACATTTTGATATTTTCTCGGATGACGAAAGATCAGGATGAACTTTTATGCTTGGTACTATAGTGTTGCGAGAGAACAAATTGAGGGAAGCAGTCGCTAGGATATCAAGGATTCATTGCATAGGGCATGTTATGTTCGGTGAAGGCATTGTTTTGGATCCAATGAAGGTAGAGGCTATTGTGGAGTGGCTTGCACCGACGAATGTCCTAGAAGTGTGTAGCACCATGAGTTTAGTGGGATATTATCGACGGTTCATCAAGGGTTCTTCAAAGATAAAATATATAATTATAGAATTGAAGAAGAAGAGCAAGAAGTTTGTGTGGGCTAAGAAATGCATGGAAAAATCTCGAAGGCTCAAGGAACTATTGACGACAACATGAATAATAAAGGTCCTTGGCATGGATGAGGGCTTCTTGGTATGCATTAACACATCCAAGGAAGTCTTATACAGAGTCTTGAGGCAAGATGATAGAGTGATCACTTATATCTCGAGGAAGTTAAGGAAGCATGAGGTGAACTATGCGACGCACGATTTGGAGTTGTCAGCCATCGTGTATGTCCTGGGAGTGTGGAACACTACCTGATTGGATGGAAATTCGACGCTTCTCATGCCTTCCTATTCTAGTGACCTTAAATAATATTATTATTTTCATAGAAATAATTTTCAAGCATATATCGTCTTAAAATTACAGACATTAAAACAATGGAGGCGTAAATTTTTCAAAGCTCCTAGTTCGTGAATTTGGAGATATTTATTGGGGCAATTGAAATTAATACAACTTCATATTTTTATTGAAAGAGGTTGTTCCAGTAATTTGGACATCTTTAAATTTTAACACCTTTTCTCCAACTCAGCACGGCTTCGCAATAAATGGTAAGTTGAAGCAAATAATTTTGCATGATATGTCAATTTTGTCTTAAATTTTAATATGACACTAAACACTTTAATTTTATAATCAAATTGTCTGACTTCATGTTTAGCCCAAATATTTGACAGAATGTTGGGTAAGAGCGAATTAAATCAATTCTAGTTCATTTTTAAAAGTATCTGTGTGAAGTGGCCCTTAGAACCGATTTCAATGCTCGATTTTGGCCGAAGATTTCTTTTATGTGTTTCTCTGCCCCAAATTAATTGTATAATCAACTGGAGTTGTAGCCACGCATTTTTCCAATCTCGCCCAACACTATGTTTAAAAATACATTTGTTACACTACCTCGCTCCTCTCCCTGCTGAATCCTCTGGAAGACTTCCCTGCATTTTGTTAATTCTCCCTGCGAATTGTCCAGGATTGCTTAGCCATTCTTGATCTATCCCAGTCAACTCTCCATAGGAAATCACTATGCTTCCCTATAACCTATATGCCTCTGTGTTTGCGTTTGCATTTTCATTTTACATACGATTTCATGGACTTTCACCCTTAACCAACTTTCAAAATTTTCCTTGCACCTAGTTACCCTTAACTAGTTGTCATCTTATTACCTAGCCTCTAATTTCCTTAAAGGATAAATCTTCCCTTTAGTAGCACAAGAACAGGGGTTGTCATGTTGCTCTTGTATCGACCAATGGGCTCCCTCAGTTGCATGGTATGGATAATGAGGTTCACCAGTGATTGCCCAACTTGCATGATAAAGATCCCATTCTAAGAAGGAAGCAGTTCTTGAAGGGTTCTCAGTTTTTTTAGAAGAAGACTTAACTGTAAGAAAACAAGAGGAAAGGAGGGACGAAGTGACAAAAGTTAGGGAAGCAAGAGATGAGGGAAAAAGATCATGTATTTATAAAGTTAAGTTGTGATAGCACAATTTGGACCTCCTTCCATAACAAGACAGGAAAACGATAACAAAGAAGAGGAAAAAAAATCTTCAGCAAGAAATGAGGAAGCAAGGTCAGTATGGGCAAGCAGGGACAAAGACGAAATTGTGAGTCTTGCATGTCAAAACAAATAGTAATCAAGTCATACTCAGGTTTCCTTAAGATTAGTTTGTTGGAACTGCAGGGGTTACCCATGGAGACGAGGACCTCGGTTAGGGCCTATTGCGAAAGATAAAGACATAATTTGCCTCATAGAAACACATGAGCATGAAGGGTGCAAGACACCTTTGTTTGAAGGGCATTGGAAGATAGTTGTGGAACAAGGAAGTAGGGAATGGAAAAGGGCACGGGGGTATCAGGGTATTGGTAAGAGAAAAATAAGGTCGTTTCATTTAGCTAGAAAAAAAAGACCCAAATAAGCAATTTGTCTGGCTTAAAATATCAGAAAATGGAAATCGCATCAGAATTACAGCATGTTATTTTGCACCGCAAGTTTCAAAAATCTACAAAAGTAGAGGGCTTGACCACAAAGATCCCTTTATAGACCTAAGAATAGATATTTCAATATATTCTCATCTAGCTGAAGTCCTTATAGTGGGGGATTTCAATGCTAGAACTGCAGGTGAACAAGCTAGCATTCTTTGTTGCAAAGAAGATGGTGACCCTATCTGACTTACAGAAGAGAGTAATCATCAGTGGGAATGAATTTTAGAGGATAAAGGTTGCAATCTCTTTGGAGAACATTTGCTTACACTTTGTGGGGCTTTCGATTTAGTCATTTGTAATGGTTTGACTAGATGGGAAAAGTTTGGTAATTTCACTTGCAATGCCTACAATGGAGCAAGTGTAGTAGATTATGCAATTTTCTCAGTTAGTTTGTGTGGGAAAATGGAGGTAGTGTTGATTAGGGATCAAATTTTGGACTTAAAATTAGATCACAAGCCAATTTATTTAAGTTTCTCTTGGACTGGAAAGAAGCAATTAGGGTCAAAAACTCAGTGTGTTCAACAAAATCCCCCAAATGGCAGAATTATTTTGACTCCAGAGAATTGTAATACCTTCAAAAAAAAGTTAGAGAGGCTCTTCGAGAAGGATGAAATCTCATTTCATGGCCTTCAGATTCATAGATTAACACATTTAATTCAAGCGAACTTTCTGAGTGCAAAAGAGAAAAAATTAAGAAGTCTGAAACAATTTTTTTTCCGGTTAATGCTTGGTTTGACGAGGAATGCAAAAAGGCAAAGAGAAGGTTGAAGGAATCAGACAAGGATAACATAAATCTCAAATCTTAGAAGAAGATATTAAGAAAGAAAAAGGATGATTTCATGGTTTTGAGGAGAGAAGAACTAATATTCCTTGGGACAAATAACCCCAAACTATTATGGAAGGAGCTCCAACTGAAAACAATGCAAACTGAAAACAACATAAAAACTTCTAAATGGTTCAACTATGCAAGACAACTTTATGAGAAGGATCCCAAGGTTGACCCTCCTCCCTTGGTCAACACAGACACAAAACTCTTCATAATGAAAGAGGTAGAGATGGGTATCAAGAGGTTGGGAGATGTAAAAGAAAAAGACTTAGATGAACTTCAAGCAAAGTATCTAAAGTGGGGCTTAAAAATTCTTTCACCTCACATCAAAAAAAAATTCAACAACATCATATAGCAGGGGTTCCCCACAGATTGGAATACCAGCATGGCAATACCTCTTTTCAAGAGTGGTGACATCAATAATCCCTCCAATTATAGAACCATAATTATAAACCCCTTTCTTGCAAATTTATTTGGAAGCATGTTAGAAAAGAAAATCA
>JZKD02S1889913.1:48482-61792 GCA_000966675.3 Picea glauca
GTTTTCAACATACCTCAACCATCCTCTTAACAACCTTCATTGTCTTCTGACCATCAACTCCTTGACTAGCCATTTTATCTTTGGCTTCTTCATGGGCCATTCATACACCCATCTCAGCTTAGCTTTCTGCTGCATCCGCATTTCAAGCTTTTCTATGTTTGCCTATATTTCAGTGAGCTCATTATCCATTTCTGCAATCTTTTCTGCCTTGCTCTTCCTCCCATCATGCCTATGGTCTTTAGTAGCCATGGTGTTGTCACTGTCTGCTCTCCTAGCAAACCTATTGCTCTCACTCCGCACTAAGAGTGTCTCCAGCTTCATCCTACAGTCCTACTGACTATCTTCTTGATTGCTGCCTACCCACAAACAATTCTTACAGAGTCTCAGTACTCTACCTTCCTTTACCTTCTCCCCCTTCTTGAAATATACAAACATAGTTCTCGCTCTGATACCACTTGACGTAGGTGAAGACACGACCACCACCTCATCATGCCCCTGCTCATAGGATCATTCAAATTCCCCTTTTGAGCCAAATTAGCTCTTTCATTCTCTGCTGGAATCTTTGATGAAAACCCAATCCACAGGTCCTTATCCTTCCTCACGGCCTTCTGTAATCCGGCCGCTACCCTTTCCTTAATAGGGAAAATATACTATCAGGCTTCGGGGTTTCTTGTTTCCCGATTTCGAGAGTTCCTGTACTCTCGAACTCCCGAACTTCGATCTTCTGGTACGCACCTTTGCTACCCTAGCCTCCCTGGATATGCCTGTAGTCCACATGACCTCCTCTTATATGACCGCAGTCATACTCCTTGTTGGGATTCAGGGTTTCGTGACCCTTGATGTCACGAACCTCTATCCTTGCGATCTCCCGATCTCTTATGTGTAAATTCATCGATGCACCTTTTATGCGTTATTCTTCTTGACTGTACTCCTAGATCATATGACCATTATCCCCGTGACTGCAGTCTTATTCCCTTTTTGGGTTTCGAACATCACAATGCCGAAATGCAATTACCCTCGGGACTGTTAATCTCTCGAATCCTAATTCTCCACTATGCTGACAGCTGGCCCCACGATGGCGCTTTCTTCCTTGCCGGGGTTTCAGACTTCGCAATTCCGAATTGCAAGGACTTCTTGTCCACGGGATTCTCGATATCCCAATCCCCGTAACACCGATAGATAGCTTTCCTTTCGAGAAATTTCCCGAATGCTTCTGATCTCCTCCACGCGTCCCACAAACGAACGGTCTNTAGTTCTCGCTCTGATACCACTTGACGTAGGTGAAGACACGACCACCACCTCGTCATGCCCCTGCTCATAGGATCATTCAAATTCCCCTTTTGAGCCAAATTAGCTCTTTCGTTCCCTACTGGAATCTCTGATGAAAACCCAATCCACAGGTCCTTATCCTTCCTCACAGCCTTTTGTAATCCGACTGCTACCCTTTCCTTAATAGGGAAAATATACTATCAGGCTTTGGGGTTTCTTGTTTCCCGATTTTGAGAGTTCCTGTACTCTCGAACTCCCGAACTCCGATCTCCTGGTACGCACCTTTGCTACCCTAGCCTCCCTGGATATGCCTGTAGTCCACATGACCTCCTCTTATATGACCGCAGTCATACTCCTTGTCGGGATTCGGGGTTTCGTGACCCTTGATGTCACGAACCTCTATCCTTGCGATCTCCCGATCTCTTATGTGTAAATTCATCGATGCACCTTTTACGCGTTAGCCCTCCTGACTGTACTCCTAGATCATATGACCATTATCCCCGTGACTGCAGTCTTATTCCCTTTTTGGGTTTCAGACATCACAATGCCGAAATGCAATTACCCTCGCGACTGTCAATCTCTCGAATCCTAATTCTCCACTATGCTGACAGCTGGCCCCACGATGGCGCTTTCCTCCTTGTTGGGGTTTTAGACTTCGCAATTCCGAATTGCAAGGACTTCTTGTCCACGGGATTCTCGATATCCCAATCCCCATAACACCGATAGATATCTTTCCTTTCGATAAATTTCCCGAATGCTTCTGATCTCCTCCACGCGTCCCACAAACGAACGGTCTAGATCAAACCTCACGATTTCAGCGTTTCTGATACCCTGATGACATAAATCCCTTGTCAACTCAGAACCCCGATAACCGATGTACCGACAGGTCTCTCAATCTCTGCCACATGTCCTCCTATGATGGACGGCTCATATCATTTCTAGGATTTCCAACATGGAATTACCCGATCTCTTGTCCTTGTGACTTCCGATTTCACAAATATCGATATCCCGATGGCCACACCTCTCATAGGGACTTCTGCCTGGCATGAGAAGGGTTAAACCCCATACACCTCCTGTCCAATCTGACAGCTGATGGGTATCTATGTGAACATACGATGGTCCACAATCTCGCCTTCTGTGCACTTGCTCTTTCTCCTTCCTGGACGTAGAAATCTTAACAGTCTAGAATCTGTCGACCCATCCGATGGTAGCTACTCCTCCCGAGCGTTGGCTCTTTCCTCCTTCACTTGGAAGAATTCCAAGTTCCAAAGGCCTCAACATTTTCCTTTCTACTCTACAAGCTCCTTTACCTGATTTCTCACCTGCGTTCTCCACAACGTTGTTCCTCCTGAGCTTTCACTTCCGAATCCTCAAAGGATTCTTTGACTTCTGCGCCTCTGCAGAGTCTTCCCACACACATAGTGCTATATCTCTCCTGAGCTTCTCAACCAATCAGACCCCTAAGGGATTTTATCCTTCTTCCTTCTCCCTTAGATGGAGAATGTTTAGATGTCCTCCTGGCTATCCCTCTGCTCAAGCAGCCTCTTTCTGAGTTTGCAGGGTGTTCAACAACCCTGTGAAGATCCCTCAGTGGACTCTTCTTCAAATCACAGAATTCAAAGAGTTCTCTTCTCCTATGTCTGTCTGCACACTAACTAAAATGCCCACCTAGCAGAGTATCTTCTCCCAGAACTTCCAGTAGTTCTGTCCTCTTCTCTTGTGCACCCCTTGCACCTGCTCAATGCCCACCTGGAAGAGCTCTCAGAATCCTCAGTGATTCTAGTTCTTCTTTATGAACTCACGACAGAGTTCTTCTCAATGCACCACTGTGCATATGCTCAATGGCCACTTGGTAGAGCTCTACAAAACTCCTCATAGCTTCTGTCTACAACTGTGCCTCTCCTACACAACCTTGCCTCCAAGGTGTTCAACAACCTTGAGGTCTTTCTCTCAAGCTATTGTCTTCAGTTTGTGTGCCACATCACGTCTTTGTCTGAACTCGCAGAATTCAAAAGTGCAACCTCTGTGCACGGCTATCAAAACCCGCAGTGCTTTGTCACCCTCCTGGTGTGAAGCCTCAAAGACCTTCACCTGAAATTAGACACACTCTTGCAAATGCATGATAACAACATACATTTACATCATACATTCATAGTATAATAGAACACTCACAAAAATTCCTTCAACATAGAAATTCATGCAGGAAAAAATGCTTCTGTTTATATTAATGAAAATGCCTCTTTACAAAGGTGTTCCTGAGCATGGCCTATAACAAGGTCTTGAATCTTCTCTTTTTCTTTATACATGCATACTTCCTCTCTACAACTACTACTTCTTCAAAATGAGATACAAAATCTCTTTTACCTAAGGGGGCTCTTCGAGCTCTTCCCTCCTACCTACCTAACGTATTTAATTGCATTGAATGGGATGTATATTCCGCTATCAGATCTAGATCTCAGCCTTTACAAACATTAAAGGCCTATCTTATCTACAGCCTACGCAAAGGCACAGCTTCCGGGCTCAACAACCTAAGCATTTAATTACATTCAATTCAGATTTCAAATGAGGCTGCGCCTCTCTCTTCAATGCGTGATTTGAATTCACTGACGTGGTTGGATGATGTGGAGAGATGCTCCTGCATCATACTCTTCAGCTGCAAAATTCATGAGCTCCTTCTCATGAGCTTCCCATCTCTGATGTTGAAATCCCCTTGGATCCCAAATCATCCTTTGGAGTTGTTCATTTGCTCCATTCTGTTGTTGTTGTTGTTGTGCTGCTGTTGTTTCTTCTTCCTTTCTGTTCAACTGCTCCTCATTGGTAGTTTCTGCTGACCCCAACATCAGCCTTTTGATCTCCTTGATCGCTGCATCAAGCTGCTCCAATGGTTGGTCCTATTTTTGCAGGCTCCCCAGCTGCAATTTTTTTTTGCAATTGGGTAGATCATCATGATCTCCCATGCTTTCTTCTTCATCTTCCGACTTCACCTGTTGGATGTGCACACTCTGCACTTTCACACTTTCTTCTAGGGCTTGAATTTGTTGATATAGATCAGCTAAACTAACGTTGTCTGCCTCTTCTTCTTTTGCTGCTGCAAACTCCCATGTTGCAGTCTTTTCAGCTTCTTGGCTGAAAATACTGAGCCATTCCTCATAATGCTCATCATTCTCTTATTCTTCTTCTGCTATCATCTTCAGTGCTACATCTTCCTCAGCTTCCTGGATGAATATGTTGAGACACTCCTCAGAATGCTCATTTTCTTTTTTGTCTACTTGGGCAGCTTCCAAAGTCTGCTCCAATCCTTCTCCCCTGACAGTCACAACTGACTGTTCTTTCATTGTTGCCACACCTACAACACATATTTCTGCCTCCTCCTGGGAAAGTGGTAGGAATATCTGTATTCCACCAATCATCATAAGGCTTCTCAAATCCTCCTCCTTTGTAATCTTCACATGTTGATCCAAACTCATATCCGAATTTATGAGACCCCCCGATAGTCTCATCTACTCATCTCTGCCCACCTGGCAATCTGAGATGCTTCCACTGCCCTCCTGGCAGTATGTGAGATTCCGCAGTGACCTCATATCATTGCCCAGCTGGCAATGTGAAATTCCCTGGATATCCTCATGAGAATCTCTGAGATCTTCAGCTGATCTCAACTCCTTGCCCACCTGTAAAACTGGAATTTCCTATTTTCCCTCTTGGCAGTTCTAGAAATCTTCAGCCGATCCCAATTCATTCTCTGCATCATTGAGACCTCTCCCAGTCTCTGGCTCACACGCCTAAACCATTTCTTTAGGTTCATCGAGGTTTTCAGCATACCTCAACCATCCTCTTAACAACCTTCACTGTCTTCTGACCATCAACTCCTTGACTGACCATTTTATCTTTGGATTCTTCATGGACCATTCATACACCCATCTCGGTTTATCTTTCTACTACATCCGCAGTTCAAGATTTTCTATGTCTACCCTTATTTCAATGAGCTCTTTATCCATTTCTGCAAGCTTTTTTGCCTTGCTCTTCCTCCCAGCATGCCTATGGTCTTTAGTATCCATGGTGCTATCTCTGTCTGCTCTCCTAGAAAACCTGCTGTTGTCACTCCGCACTAAGAGTGTCTCCAACTTCATCCTACAGTCCTGCTGACTACCTTCTTGATTGCTGCCTACCCGCAAACAATCCTTACAGAGTCTCAATACTCTACCTTCCTTTACCTTCTCTCCCTACTTGAAATATACAAAAAGAGTTCTCTCTCTGATACCACTTGATGCAGGTGAAGACACGACCACCACCTCTTCGTGCCCCTGCTCACTGGATCGTTCAAATTCCCTTTTTGAGCCGAATTAGCTCTTTCGATTCCTTGCTGGAATCTCTGATGAAAACCCGATCCACAGGTCCTTATCCTTCCTCACGAACTTCTGTACTACGACCGCTGCCCTTTCCTTAATAGGGAAAATATACTATCGGGCTTCAGGGTTTCTTGTTTCCCGATGTTGAGATTTATTGTACTCTCGAAATCCCGAACTCCAATCTCCTGGTACGCGCCTTTGTTGCCTTAGCCTCCTTGGCTACACCTATAGTCCATGCGACCTCCTCTTATATGACCACAGTCATACTTTTTGTTGGGATTTGGGGTTTTGCGACCCATGATGTCATGAACATCTATCCTCGTGATCTCTCGATATCCGATGAGTAAATTCACCGATGTGCCTTTTATGCATTAGCCCTCCTGGCTATACTCCTGGCTCATATGACTGTTATCCTCATGATTGCAGTCTTATTCCCTTTGGGGGTTTCAGACATCGCAATGCCGAAATGCAATTACCCTCGGGACTGTTGATCTCTCGAATCATGATTCTCCACTATGTTGACAGCTGGCCCCACGATGGTGCTTTCCTTGTTGTCGGAGTTTTGGACTTCCCCATTCTAAATTGCAAGGACTTCTTTTCCACGAGATTCCCGATATCCTGATCCCCATAACACTGATAGATAGCTTTCCTTTTAGGAAATTTCATGAATTCTTATGATCTCCTCCACACGTCCCACAAACAGACGGTCCAGATCAAACCTCACGATTTCGGAGTTTCTAATACCCCGATGACATAAATCCCCTGTCAATTCAGAACCTCGATAACCAATGTACCGATGGGTCTCTAGATATCTGCCACGTTTCCTCCTATGATGGATGGCTCAGGTCATTTCCAGGATTTCCAACATGGATTTACCCGATCTCTTGTTCTCGTGACTTCCAATTTCATGAACGATGATATCCCGATGGCCATGCCTCTCATCGGGACTTCTGCTTGGCATGAGAAGGGTTAAACCCCGTACACCTCCTGTCTGATCTGACAGCTGACAGGTATCTATGTGAACATTTGATAGTCCACAATATCCCCTTCTGTGTGCTTACTCTTGCTCCTTCCTGGATGTGGAAATCTTAACGGTCTAGAATCTATCGGCCCATCCAATGACAACTGCTCCTCCTGAGTGTTGGCACTTTCTTCCTGCACTTGGAAGAATTCCAAGTTCCCAAGGCCTCGACCTTTGCCTTTATACTCTGTGAGCTCCTTTACCTGAGTTCTCACCTGCGTTCTCCATGATGTTGTTCCTCGTAAGATTTCACTTTCGAATCCTCAAAGCATTCTTTGACTTTTGCGCCTCTGCAAAGTCTTCCCACACACACAGTGCTATATCTCTCCTGAGCTTCTCAACCGCTCAGACCCCTAAGGGATTTTATCCTTCTTCCTTCTCCCTTAGATGGAGAATGTTTGGATGCCCTCCTAGCTAACCCTCTGCTCAAGCAACCTCTTGCTGAGTCTATAGGGTGTTCAACAACCCTGTGAATATCCCTTAATGGACTCTTCTTCAATCACAGAATTCAAAGAGTTCTCTTCTCCTGTGCCTGTCTGCACACTAACTCAAATGCCCACCTGGAAAAGTATCTTCTACCAGAACTTCCAATAATTCTATCCTCTTCTCCTATGCACCCCTTGCACCTGCTGAATGCCCACCTAGCAGAGCTCTTAGAATCCTTAGTGATTCTGGTTCTTCTTTTTGAACTCATGACAGAATTCTTCTCAATGCACTACTGTGCATATGCTCAATGCCCACTTGGCAAATCTCTACAGAACTCCTCAAAGCTTCTGTCTGCAATTGTGTCTCTCCTACACAACCTTGCCTCCAAGGTGTTCAGCAACCTTGAGGTCTTTATCTCGAGTTGTTGACTTCAGTTCCTGTGCCACAACACATCTTTGTCTGAACCTACAGAATTCAGAAGTGCAACCTATGTGCATGACTATCAGAACCCACAGTGTTCTACAACACCCTCCTGGTGTGAATCCTCGAAGACCTTCACCTAAAATCAGACACACTCCTGCAAATGCATGATAACAACATACATTTATAGTATACATTCATAGTATAATAGAACACTCACAAACATTCCTTCAACACAAAAATTCATGCAGGAAAAACTGCTTCTATTTATATTAATTAAAATGCCTCTTTACAAAGGTGTGTTGGCAAATATTGAACAAGAGATTGTTGGAAAATANTCAATGCCCACCTGGCATAGCTCTTAGAATCCTTAGTGATTCTGGTTCTTCTTTCTGAACTCATGACAGAGTTCTTCTCAATGCACCATTGTGCATATGCTCAATGCCCACTTGGCAAAGATCTACATAACTCCTCAAAGCTTCTGTCTGCAATTGTGTCTCTCCTACACAACCTTGCCTCCAAGGTGTTCAACAACCTTGAGGTCTTTCTCTCAAGTTGTTGACTTCAGTTCCTGTGCCACAACACGTCTTTGTCTGAACCTGCAGAATTCAGAAGTGCAACCTATGTGCATGACTATCAGAACCCATAGTGTTCTGCAACACCCTCCTGGTGTGAATCCTCGAAGACCTTCACTTAAAATCAGACACACTCCTGCAAATGCATGATAACAACATACATTTATAGCATACATTCATAGTATAATAGAACACTCATAGACATTCCTTCAACACAAAAATTCATGCAGGAAAAACTTCTTCTATTTATATTAATTAAAATGCCTCTTTACAAAGGTGTGTTGGCAAATATTGAACAAGAGATTGTTGGAAAATATTGAACAAGCAACGAATGCATGTTGATGGTTTTTTTCATTGATGGAAACAGTGGATATGGTAGGATATGAAGGATAAAACCCCTTGGGGATTCCGACATAAAAGCTCAGGAGGAACAACATTGAAGAAAATGCGTGCAGCAAGGTTTTGCAGAGAAGAAGCAAGACAATGATACACCTCCTATCTGATATGATAGCTGATGGGTATCTATGTGAAGATCCAACGCTCCACAATCTCCCCTTCCGTGGGCTTGCTCTTTCTCCTTCCTGGACGTGGAAATCTTAATGGTCCAGAATCTATTGGCCCATCCGAAGACAGTTGCTCCTCCCGAGCGTTGGCACTTTCTTCCTGCACTTGGAAGAATTCCAAGTTCCCAAGGCCTCGACCTTTTCCTTTCTACTCTGCGAGCTCCTTTACCTGATTTCTCACCTGCGTTCTCCATGACGCTATTCCTCCTAAGCTTTCACTTTTGAATCCTCAAAGGATTCTTTGACTTATGCATCTTTGCAGAGTTTTCCCACACACACAGTGCTATATCTCTCCTGAGCTTCTCAACCGCTTAGACCCCTAAGGGATTTTATCCTTCCTCCTTCTCCCTCAGATGGAGAATGTTTGGATGCCCTCGTGGCTATCCCTCTTCTCAAGAAACCTCTTGTTGAGTCTGCAGAGTGTTCAACAACCCTCTGAAGATCCCTCAGTGCACTCTTCTTCAAATAATAGAATTCAAAGAGTTGTCTTCTTCTGTGCCTGTCTGCACACTAACTCAAATGCCCACCTGGTATAGTATCTTCTCCTAGAACTTCTAGTAGTTCTGTCCTCTTCTCCTGTGCATCCCTTGCACCCGTTCAATGCCCACCTGGTAGAGCTCTTAAAATACTCAGTGATTCTGGTTCTTCTTTTTGAACTCACAACAGAGTTCTTCTCAATGCACCATTATGCATATGCTCAATGCCCACTTGGAAGAGCTCTACGTAACTCCTCGGAGCTTTTGTCTGCAAGTGTGTCTCTCCTACACAGCCTTGCCTCCAAGGTGTTCAACAACCTTGAGGTCTTTCTCTTGAGTTGTTGACTTCAGTTCGTGTGCTGTAACACATCTTTGTCTGAACTCATAGAATTTAGAAGTGCAACCTCTGTGCACGGCTATCAGAACCTGCAGTGTTCTGTCACACCCTCCTGGTGTGAAGCCTCAAAGACCTTCACCTGAAATCAGACACACTCCTGCAAATGAATGATAACAACATACATTTACAACATACATTCATAGTATAATAGAACACTCATAGACATTACTTCAACACAGAAATTCATGTAGGAAAAACTACTTCTATTTATATTAATGAAAATGCCTCTTTACAAAGGTGTTCCTGAGCACGGCCTGTAACAAGGTGTCGGCTCTTCTCTTCTGCTTTCTACATGAAGAATTCCTCTCTACAACTACTACTTCTTCTTCAAAATGAGATATAAAATCTCTGTTACCTAAGGGGGCTCTTAGAGCTCTTCCCTCCAACCTACCTACCCTATTCAATTGCATTGAATGGGCTGTCTAGTCCGCTATCGGATCTAGATCTTAGCCTTTACAAACATTAAAGGCTTATATTATCTATAGCCTACGCAAAGGGACGGCTTCAGGGTTCAACAACCTAAGCATTTAATTACATTCAATTCAGATTTCAAATGAGGTTGTGCCTCTCTCTTCAACGTGCGATTTGAATTCGCTGACATGGCTGGCTGATGTGGAGAGATGCTCCTGCATCATACTCCTAAGCTACAAAATTCATGAGCTCCTGCTCATGAGCTTCCCATCTATGATGTTCAAATCCTCCTAGATCCCAAATCATCCTTTGGAGTTATTCATCTGCTCCATTCTGTTGTTGTTGCTACTGCGCTGCTGTTGCTGCTTCTTCCCTTTTGCTCAGCTGCTCCTCGCTGGTAGATTCTGCTGGCCTGAACATCAGCCTTATGATCTCCTCGATCTCTGCATTCAGATGCTCCAGTGGCTGGTCCTGTTTTTGCAGTCTCCCCAGCAGCAAAAATTTTCTACAATTGGGTAGACCATCATGATCTCCCATGCTTTCTTCTTCATCTTCCAACTTCACCTGTTGGATGTGCATGCTCTGCACTTTCACCCTCTCTTCCAAGGATTCAATTTGTTCATACAGATCAACTAAACTAACGTTGTCTGCCTCTTCTTCTCTTCTGCTGCAAACTCCCATGTTGCAGTCTTTTCAACTTCTTGGCTGAAAATACTGAGCCATTCCTAAGAATTCTCATCATTCTCTTCTGCTTCTTCTACTGTTAGCTTCAGTGCTACAGCTTCCTCAGCTTCCTGGCTTAATATGTTGAGACACTCCTTAGAATGATCATTTTCTTCTTCATCTTCTTGGGTAGCCTCCAAAGTCTTCTCCAATCCTTCTCCCCTAACAGTCACAACTGATTGTTCTTCTGTTGTTGCCAAACCCGCAACACATATTTCTGCCTCCTCCCGGGAAAGTGGTAGGAATATCTATATTTCCCCAATCATCATAAGGCTTCTCAAATCCTCCTCCTTTGTTAGCTGCAAATGCTGATCCAAACTCATCTCCAAATTTATGAGACCCTTCGATAGTCTCATCTGCTCATCCCTGCCCACCTTGCAATACGGGATGCTTCCGCTACTCTCCTGGCAGATTATGAGATCAACTGATCCCATATTCATCAGCACTCCTTTCTGATTTGAACTCACCTCTAAGTCCATGAGACCTTAAGACAGTCTCGAATGCTTGTCTCTTCCCACTTGGAAATCTAAGATGCTTTCGTTGCCCTACTGGCAGTCTGTGAGATACCGCAACGACCTCATATCATTGCCCAACCGGCAATGTGAAATTCCTTGGCTGTCCTCATGACTGTCTATGAGATCTTCAACTGATCTCAACTCCTTTCCCACCTTGCAAACTGGAATTTCCTCTCTGCCCTCCTGGTAGTTCTTGAGATCTTCAACCAATCCCAATTCATTCTCCACATCATTGAGACCTCTCCCAGTCTCTGGCTCACACACCTGAACCATTTCTTTAGGTCCGTNTGTGAAGCCTCAAAGACCTTCACCTGAAATCAGACACACTCCTGCAAATGCATGATAACAACATACATTTACAACATACATTCATAGTATAATAGAACACTCACAGACATTCCTTGAACACAGAAATTCATGTAGGAAAAACTACTTCTATTTATATTAATGAAAATGCCTCTTTACAAAGGTGTTCCTGAGCACAGCCTGTAACAAGGTGTCGGCTCTTCTCTTCTGCTTTCTACATGCAGAATTCCTCTCTACAACTACTACTTCTTCTTCAAAATGAGATATAAAATCTCTGTTACCTAAGGGGGCTCTTAGAGCTCTTCCCTCCAACCTACCTACCCTATTCAATTGCATTGAATGGGCTGTCTAGTCCGCTATCGGATCTAGATCTTAGCCTTTACAAACATTAAAGGCTTATATTATCTATAGCCTACGCAAAGGGATGGCTTCAGGGTTCAACAACCTAAGCATTTAATTACATTCAATTCAGATTTCAAATGAGGTTGTGCCTCTCTCTTCAACGTGCGATTTGAATTCGCTGACGTCACTGGCTGATGTGGAGAGATGCTCCTGCATCATACTCCTAAGCTACAAAATTCATGATCTCCTTCTCATGAGCTTCCCATCTATGATGTTGAAATCCTCCTAGATCCCAAATCATCCTTTGGAGTTGTTCATCTACTCCATTCTGTTGTTGTTGCTACTGCGCTGCTGCTGCTGCTTCTTCCCTTTTGCTCAGCTGCTCCTCGCTGGTAGATTCTGCTGGCCTGAACATCAGCCTTATGATCTCCTCGATCTCTGCATTCAGATGCTCCAGTGGCTGGTCCTATTTTTGCAGTCTCCCCAGCAGCAAAAATTTTCTACAATTGGGTAGACCATCATAATCTCCCATGCTTTCTTCTTCATCTTCCAACTTCACCTGTTGGATGTGCACGCTCTGCACTTTCACCCTCTCTTCCAGGGCTTCAATTTGTTCATACAGATCAACTAAACTAACGTTGTCTGACTCTTCTTCTCTTCTGCTGCAAACTCCCATGTTGCAGTCTTTTCAGCTTCTTGGCTGAAAATACTGAGCCATTCCTCAGAATTCTCATCATTCTCTTCTGCTTCTTCTACTGTTAGCTTCAGTGCTACAGCATCCTCGGCTTCCTGGCTGAATATGTTGAGACACTCCTTAGAATGATCATTTTCTTCTTCATCTTCTTGGGTAGCCTCAAAAGTCTTCTCCAATCCTTCTCCCCTAACAGTCACAACTGACTGTTCTTCTGTTGTTGCCACACCTGCAACACATATTTCTGCCTCCTCCTGGGAAAGTGGTAGGAATATCTATATTCCCCCAATCATCATAAGGCTTCTCAAATCCTCCTCCTTTGTTAGCTGCAAATGCTGATCCAAACTCATCTCAAAATTTATGAGACCCTTCGATAGTCTCATCTGCTCATCCCTGCCCACCTTGCA
This sequence comes from Picea glauca, assembly GCA_000966675.3. Lineage (NCBI taxonomy): Eukaryota > Viridiplantae > Streptophyta > Pinopsida > Pinales > Pinaceae > Picea > Picea glauca. The sequence continues at coordinate 61,371 of JZKD02S1889913.1, forward strand.
CTATGGGATGCTTCCGCTACTCTCCTGGCAGATTATGAGATCAACTGATCCCATATTCATCAGCACTCCTTTCTGATTTGAACTCACCTCTAAGTCCATGAGACCTTAAGACAGTCTCGAATGCTTGTCTCTTCCCACTTGGAAATCTAAGATGCTTTCGTTGCCCTACTGGCAGTCTGTGAGATACCGCAACGACCTCATATCATTGCCCAACCGGCAATGTGAAATTCCTTGGCTGTCCTCATGACTGTCTATGAGATCTTCAACTGATCTCAACTCCTTTCCCACCTTGCAAACTGGAATTTCCTCTCTGCCCTCCTGGTAGTTCTTGAGATCTTCAACCAATCCCAATTCATTCTCCACATCATTGAGACCTCTCCCAGTCTCTGGCTCACACACCTGAACCATTTCTTTAGGTCCGT
>JZKD02S1889946.1:0-24158 GCA_000966675.3 Picea glauca
GAGGCTCTATAGGGAAGCCCAACTGGCCTATATAATCAGTGATGAATCCAATCCTACCAACCATCCCATTTTCGCCTTGGACACTGATTTAGGTTCTAGTTTACTGCAACTCACCCATGCTCCCGAGTCTCCTCTTGAACTCAGAAAGCAGCCCACCTCTCCTCGTGAACTTCCTCCTTCCATCACCCTCGTTTGGAAAGTGTTTTTTGATGGAGCCTGTTCCAGGGAAGGCGCTGGTGCTGGGGTGTTTTTTGTGTCACCTGCCCAGGAAACTGTATCTCTGTCATACACATTAGAATTTGAAACCACTAACAATGTGGCAGAGTATGAAGCCCTTGTTCTAGGATTAAGAGCTACAAGGGAAATGGGAATTTTGGAGATAACAGTGTTTGGAGATGCAGAGTTGGTGGTCCAACAGATCAGAAGCACTTATCCGGCTAAGCACCCTTGACTCAGAAATTACAGGAATGAAGCATGGGACTTAATTGACAACTTCTTCTCAGCCTTCAATATCTCTTTTATTCCAAGGTAGGACAATGTTGTGGCCGATTCTTTAGCTGTCTTAGTCAGTTTTCTCAAAGTTCCTCTGTCGCCTATGGTCAACTCTCATGTTGAAATAAAATATAGGCCCTCTATACTGGACAATGTCAAGCATTGGAAGGTATTCGAAGATGATCTGGAGATTGAGAAATTTCTCCAATTTGTTGATGAATTTTCTGCATTGCACATTGATCAGGATCCTGACACAAAAGGTGACCCTCGCCCTGAGGTGTTTTTGAATAAAATAGCTAACCACCAGATTATTCAGCTACCTAGCAATCACATTCTGAGGGGATTTATTCCTTTAGAAAGATTGTTCAATGGGAATGATGTGGCAGTAAAGGGTATGGTTTTAGATGAAGATGTTGATACAGCCAAGTGCAACATTGGCACACCGGAGGAGCCTAAGTTTGTCAAGATGTCAAGCAGTTTGACCACAGAACAGAAGGCTGAATATACTGAGTTGCTGAGAGAGTTTGCTGATGTGTTTGCATGGACCTACATAGAGCTCAAGACATATGACACGTCTGTCATTGAACACAAGATCCCACGGAAGAGGCTAAGCCATTTAGGAAGAAGCTAATACAGATAAATCCCATGTTGCTTCCTGTCATGGAGAAAGAAGTAAAGAAGTTGTTGGAGGCCCAAATCATCATCCCCCTGAGATATTCCAAATGGGTGGGCAATTTGGTTTCGGTAAGGAAGAAAAGTGGAGAAATCAAGCTTTGTGTCGACTTCAGGAACCTGACCAGGAGCTCAAAGAAAGACAATTATCCCCTACCCAACATGGAGCACATATTACAGAAGGTAACCAACGCATCTGGGATTTCCATGATCGATGGTTTTTCTGGCTATAATCAGATATCGGTCACGCCTGAAGACAGGGAAAAGACGACCTTTACCACTCCTTGGGGCACATTCATGTACGCCAAAATGCCTTTTGGGTTAATGAATGTAGGAGCCACATTTTAGCGAGCCATGGACATAGCCTTTATCAGAGAAAAAGATCAATTCATGGTGATCTATCTGGATGACATCACAGTCTTCTCGAGGTCCAACAAAGAGCATTGTTGTCACCTAAGGAAAGTCTTCTCAAAATGTCGAAGATTCGGCCTTTCCCTGAACCCCAAGAAATATTTGTTTGCTATGGAGGAGGGGAAGCTATTAGGCTATATAGTATCAACAGAAGGAGTGAGGATTGATCCTAGTAGAGTGGAGGCAATTCAGACCATGCCGCTTCCCAGGTCGAAGAAGGAAGTTCAGGCCTTTTTGGGGAAGATTAATTTTATGAGGAGATCACAGCCATGCTCAAGAAGGGAAATGAAGTGAAATGGACCGCTAAACCCAGGGAATATTTTGTCCAAATAAAAAAAGCATTGACTGAGGCACCAATGATGATCAGTCCTGACTATTCAAAAGATTTCCTAATTTTCTCTTTCGCCTCTTTTGATGCAATAGCAGCAGTCTTGTTGCAGAGAAATGAGGAAGGGAGAGAGCAACCCATTGCCTTCTTCAACAAGGCATTAAGAGATGCAGAGGTCAGATATGAAATCATGGAGAAGCAGGCTTATGCCTTAGTAAAAACTCTCAAATCTTTCAGGGTCTATGTCCTGCACTCAAAGGTGATTGCATATGTTCCTTCAGCCTCTGTGAAGGACATCCTTGTACAGCCAGACATTGATGGGAAGAGGAGTAAATGGATAGCCAAGATCCTGGAATTTGACTTGGAAATAAGGCCTACCAAATTGATTAAAGGTCAGGGCTTAGCCAAGTTGTTGGTTGAAGCCAATTGCCAAGCCTTGGGGATAAGTTTCATCAATGAATGCTCGGGAATCCAGTAGGGTCGACTGTCTGAAAGAGACCATCGAAGGGAGCCCCCATTGGAATGATGTCCTTGGTATAAGGATGTCATATACTTCCTGCAGGAGCTGCGGCCTCCAGATGGCCTGCCGAGAAACAAAGCGAGAGATCTGAAGCTCAAGGCAGTCAGATATTGCCTTATTGATCAAATTTTATATTGGAAAGACCCCCTGGGAGTAATTTTAAAATGCATGGATCCACAAGAGGTCGAAAAAATCATGGTTGAATTTCATAGCAGCCTATGTGGGGGGCACCATTCCTGGAAGACCACGGCCCACAAAATTCTTAGAGTTGGGTACTACTGGCCCACCATATTCACTGATGTCTGTAGAAGGGTCCGGGCTTGTATCAAATGTCAAATATTTTCAGGAAAGCATCAGCTCAAGTCTCTTCCCTTACAGCCTGTGGTTGTTTCGGGACCCTTCCAACAATGGGGCCTAGATTTTATTGGAGAAATCCACCTTGCTTCCAGTGGGCAGCACAGGTGGATCCTGAATGCCACAGACTTCTTTACCAAATGGATTGAAGCTATCCCCACCAGGAATGCTTCCCACAAAGTAATTATTGGATTCTTGGAAGACCTCATCACAAGATTCGGTTGCCCGAGAAAGATCGTTACAGATAATGCAACCTCATTCAAGGCTGAACCATTGGTCAAATTCTGTGAGCAATTTGGAATCAAGCTGATTCACTCCACTCCATATTATCCATAGGGAAATGGTTTAGCAGAGTCCTCCAACAAAAGCCTAATAAGGATCATCAAAATATTACTGGAGGATAACAAAAAGGCTTGGAATTTGAAGCTGAAGTTCGCTCTATGGGTTGATCGAGTGACCACAAAGAGATCTATAGGCATCTCTGCTTTCCAGTTAGTTTATGGAACAGAAGTTGTCTTTCCTTCTCAGCTGGCCATTCCCATAGCGAAATTCTTCCAGGATTATCAAGAAGAGCCCAATGATATGATCCGAAGAATTCATCAGTTGGTAGAAGTCCAGCAGGCCAGAGAATAGGTAATGATCAGAGTTCAGGACCACCAACAAAGGATCAAGCAGGTTTTTGATAAAAAATCCAAGAAGGAGGAGTTCCAGGTAGGAGACCTGGTAATCAAGTGGGATGCTCCTAAACAAGACAAGGGAAAAAACGACAAATTTGAAGCCCTGTGGATCGGGCCCTTCAAGATCTCTGAAGTTTTCTCAAATAACACCTATAGGTTGCAGGATTTGGAGGGTGAAGAGGTTTTCAAAAGCCCAGTAAATGGGCATTTTCTTAAGAAATGTTTTGTTTGAGACTTTGGTGGCTCCTTTGTTTGTAAATATTGTTCTTTTGACTCTTCGTTTATTTTTATTTTCATATTTGTATTTTTCATCTTAGTAGATGACTCCATAGCCCAATAGCAAGGCACTGGAACTGCAAAATGAGTCCTTAGAGCATCACAGGGACGACTCTATCCCCCATGGAGCCTAATGTTAGTAACATTTCTTGTCCAAAGCACAAAAGTGATCAGGCTTGTAAGGGGCGCGATGAGCGTCGAGCGCAGCTCACAAAAAAAGTCTATTTTGGGCTTAAATCAAGCGAGCGAGTAGTATGATTCTGGCGATTAGGATTCATCCAAAGGGACAGATCGACGGTTGGCGAAAAATCGCAGTTAGCGAAGTTGCACTGATGTTAGCGCAATGTTTTGCACTCATGTTTTGTGCATGAATGGATGACAGCTGTTCATCCCAAAGGTCACATGGCACGAGATCTGGTCGCGTCGGATTTTCGGTAGTCGCGAGTGAAAAGGATGAAGGTTTTAGGTCTTTGAACATCGCGAAACCCCGAACCCTGACAGCGTCGAAAGCGTCGAAACTGGGGCCCGTGACACCACGAAACATTTTCAGCCATCCATCCATAGTAGACACTTGGCGCGTTATTAAGCCGCCTCGACATTTCTCTCATCGTGATTTCAAGAAGCAAGAATCAGCTCCGTCATTTCCCAATGCGCGAGGCACCGAGAGCATCCAGGGTTCGGGCCCACAGCATCATGGGAAGAGTTCAGAATCATCGGATCTAGAAGGATGCATGGCACCAAATTAAGCCGTCTCAGTGTTTCGCTCATCGTGATTTCAAGAAGCAAGAATCAACTCCTTCTTATTTGCGAACACCGAAAGCCTCTATGGGAATAAAAGTAGGGTCACGGTCCGCGGTCACTTGGGAAATTAAAGATCTAAGAAAAAGGGGCCAAAAGGCATCATGTCCAGTCGCCAAAAAGATCATCACGATTTCCAGATGCCATCGAAAGTGATTTCGCTCTTGGTTTTCGCTTGAAGTAAATAAAGGCAAGAAAGAGTGGTTGAAACCTCTCTTCATGCATTAAGTGAAAGATATGGAGAGTCTAGCGAGCCGTCTGCTCGTAGAGGTCCTATGTATTGATTTTCTCAAAGAATCCATGTCGAAGTCCTCAGCTCGACAGAGACGTCTGCACACGCTAGCCGAGCACTTAATGGCTCAGCTACCCTCCTTGCAGGAGCCATGCGTAGTAAATATGGCATTTAAAGAAAGATATCAGTACGAGTTTGACTGAAGGGACACCAAACTTTGGGTGACTGGGCATGCCTCTGTGAGGTGAATTTTCTTGAGTATATAGACTCAGGCCTTGTATTTTGTAAGTATCGATGGTAGAGCAGAGCTCCCTATTGTAAAGTTTTAGCACAGACTCTAGTTCTCGGGTTATGTATTTACATGTAAGATTTCTTGTTTAATGAAAGACAGTCTCTTCACTCCATCCAATTTTCATCTTATGCTAAGAGAGTTCGTGATTGACTGATTCGCACGAATTATGGCAATTATGTTGTGATAAAGGATTTATTGTGGCACTATTGTTTTCTCTGGTTTTCTACGTTTGAGCGTAAGAAGATATTGCGTTTAGATGTCTTCTTCCACAGTCTGTTAGGAACCTGATGTTTACTACAGACCTTAGCATCTCTCTGATACAAGTCTTCCCCCTACTCACGCTTACTACAACTCACTGTCTGAAGTTATCTGATACCTCACTTGCCCATGCATGCTCGACCTAGTTTCGAAGTTAGAACCACATCTTTTTGAGTTAACCTAAATTTGATCACCCCATTAAACTATTGTGACATAAAAATGATGGGCGTTGGGCTCTGCTCCTGCAAGCAATCCAGGGGTGACTTCTGATGCTAACATTTCTAGCGCTGTTGCTGGGGACGAAGTTGAATATTTTCCCCAGGATTGAACGACAACGATCAACTGATTCTGAAGGTGCATCAGATATCAGAATTATCAAGATTGTTGTTGTGCACCTAGCGACTCCATTGTGATGACTCCATTGGGGGAGAACTTTCTCTATTAATTGTGGCTTTCAGAGGCAGACACACGCGGTCTCATCCACAGCTGCCTCTAGCTACACCTGAAACTGATCCAGAGGTGGTTCTCAGAAAATGAAAGGCCCCTGAAGAAGAATCTTCCATCGCCAAATCAGGTAATTCGCCATCTCCTTTCGTAAGAACTCCATTCTCTCTTCCTCAGTTTCCTAATAGACCTCCTTCAGAGGTTTCCTGTTTCCTGAATTTTGGGAGTGTTCCTGCTAAGTTTTCCCCTCCTGATATGGGATTGGCGGAAGAAATCCTTGTCACTCCCCTCTCCTCTGAAGCTGTACCCTAGCGTAGACCCAGGACCACAGAAGATCTCCCCACTCCTATCTTTACTACTCCTGTGCAAAGAGAAGCACCCGCTAACTTGAGCCCGTTAGCATTCTCCTTAAATCCCCTCTTGTTTCCCACTCCACTTCCAGACTCATTCCCAGTAGCCCCTTCACGAACTCCTTCTCCTCCAAGCTCTCCTTCACCTAATATCCCTATGGCTGGTGCTAATCCCCCCTCTGAATAGAATGGATGCCATATTTGCTGCCATATATGCTCCCTTAATCCTACCCCATCCTATGAATCCTCTCCCTGTTGGAGACTACTTGAAGTATATGCCCAAGTTCATTGGGGAGGGAGACATAACTGCAGAAGAGCACTTGGATGGTTTCTACAGTTATGAAGACAACCTCAACATTGAAAATGAGGATGTCTGGATGACAGTCTTCATCTAGAGCCTGGATGGTGAGGTGAGGAAATGGTTTAGAGGATTGGCTCCAGAATCTATTGCTGGGATTGAAGCCCTGGATAATGCTTTCCTGAGGTAGTGGGGTGATAGGAAAGATTTCATGTATTACATGACAGAGTTCGGGTCTCTGAAGAAGATGGAAGGAGAGTCTATCTCTGACTTCTCCAAAAGATTTAATAAGATGTATAATAAAATTCCTGCCGAAATAAAACCTTCAGAAGCCTCGGCCAAGATTTCTTACGCCAGTGCGTTTGGCCTCGATTTATTTTTGTTACTAAGAGAAAGAAGAGACACTTCCTTTGCTCAAATGAAATATGCGTCCATAGAGGTGGAATCCAATGTGTTAGTAGCTGACAGGCTGAGGAACAAGGCCGACATAGACAGAAGAAAGGGAATATCAGAAGCCTCAACTTCTGGATCATTGGTGCCCCACCCTCAAGTGGACGAACTGACCAAGATGGTGAAGTCTCTGTATGCAGAGATGGAGAGAATGAAAGTCAAGGGGAGGCAAGAATACAAGGGCCCTCAGAACACCGAAAACAAAGGAGGTTTCAAGAGGCCAAACAATATAACTCCCCCGACTATGCAAAGAGAAAGGGGAAGAGACAAAGACGACCAAGAAATTCAGGCCCCTTTTCAAAATAATTTCGTGGTCGAGGAGGAACAGGAAGGAGAAGAGGAAATTGATCCTGAAATCCATTGCTTCGGAGACATTCCTCCTTTTCCTCATCTCACTCAATCAACATACGAGGAGTCTCTCATGGACAGTCATCTAAATGCACTGAGCAAGGGAGACAAGGATAGTGGCAGCCGAGGCAGATATGATCTGAGGTCTAAAAAGGGGACAACAACACCTGATGTTCCTGAGCGTTCCGCTAGAACAGAGAAGCCTGCTAATGAAGCAGCAAACAGTCATGGAGGTAAGAAGACCCAACCCCTCTCTCCCACTATCCAGAGTCATGTTCCCGAAATAAGAGAAATTCCCAAGCTTACATCTTCTTTTAATTTTGAGCATGAAATTCAAAAAATTAGAATCCCTGTCCCCCTAACCGAATTGATTAAACATGAAGGGTTCAAGAAGCGCTTCTTTGAGCTTCTACAATCTGAAGTATCAAGCCTTCCCATAGACTCCATTAATCTACAAGATGAAAAGCCTGCAGTTATCCTAGGTCCTATGGTAGAAGATAGAAATGACTCATCCCCTTCCTTCTACACTTCCTTGAACATACATGACAAGGTACTGCACAACTGCTTGATGGATTCTGGGGCTTCTCACAACCTCATGCCCAAAACTGTCATGGAAGAACTAGGACTAGAAGTCACCCGAGCCTATCATGACCTCTATTCCTTCGACTCCAGGAAAGTTCAATGTCTCGGGGTTATCAAAGACCTGGTTGTGACCTTGTTTCAGTTGCCCACGAAAAGTTTGGTCATGGATATTGTAGTGGCTGTTGTCCCCCCCAAGTTCGGTATGTTGTTATCACGATATTGGATAAAAAGACTGGGGTGAACCTTGCAGATGGACCTCACATATGCTACTATCCCAGTGTTTGGAGGAGAACATAGGAGGCTCTATATTGAAGCCCAATTGGCCTATATAATCAGTGATGAAGCCAATCCTACCAACCATCCCATTTTCACCTTGGACACTGATTTAGGTTCCAATTTACTACAACTCACCCATGCTCCCGAGTCTCCTCTTGAACTCAGAAAGCAACCCACCTCTCCTCGTGAACTTCCTCCTTCCATCACCCCCATTTGGAAAATGTTTTTTGATGGAGCTTGTTCCAGGGAAGGCATTGGTGCTGGGGTGTTTTTTGTGTCACCTGCCCAGGAAACTGTATCTCTGTCATACAAATTAGAATTTGAAACCACTAACAATGTGACAGAGTATGAAGCCCTTTTTCTAGGATTAAGAGCTGCAAGGGAAATGGGAATTCAGGAGATAGCAGTGTTTGGAGATGCAGAGTCGGTGGTCCAACAGATCAGAAGCGCTTATCAGGCTAAGCACCCTCGACTCAAAAATTACAGGAATGAAGCATGAGACTTAATTGACAACTTCTTCTCAGCCTTCAATATCTCTTTTATTCCAAGGGAGGACAATGTTGTGGCCGATTCTTTAGCTGTCTCAGCTAGTTTTCTCAAAGTTCCTCTGCCGCCTATGGTCAACTCTCATGTTGAAATAAAATATAGGCCCTCTGTACCAGACAATGTCAAGCATTGGAGGTATTCGAAGATGATCTGGAGATCGAGAAATTTCTCCAATCTATTGATGAATTTTCTGCGTTGCACATTGATCAGGATCCTGACACAGAAGGTGACCCTCACCCTGAGGTGTTTTTGAATAAAATTGCTAACCACCAGATTATTTAGCTACCTAGCAATCACATTTTGAGGGGACTTATTCCTTTAGAAGGATTGTTCGATGGGAATGATGTGGCAGTAAAGGGTAGGGTTTCAGATGAAGATGCTGATACAACCGAGTGCAACATTGGCACACCGGAGGAGCCTAAGTTTGTCAAGCTGTCAAGCAGTTTGACCACAGAACAGAAGGCCAAATATACTGAGTTGCTGAGAGAATTTGCTGATGTGTTTGTATGGACCTATGAAGACCTCAATACATATGACACGTATGTCATTGAACACAAGATCCCACTAAAGGAAGAGGCTAATCCATTTAGGTAGAAGCTAAGATAGATAAATCCCATGTTGCTGCCTGTCATGGAGAAAGAAGTAAAGAAGTTGTTGGAGGACCAAATCATCGTCCCCCTGAGATATTCCGAATGGGTGGCCAATTTGGTTCTGGTAAGGAAGAAAAGTGGAGAAATCAGGCTTTGTGTCGACTTCAGGAACCTGAACAGGAGCTCAAAGAAAGACAATTATCCCCTACCCAACATAGAGCACATATTACAGAAGGTAACTAACGCATCTAGGATTTCCATGATCGACGGTTTTTCTGGCTATAATCAGATATCGGTCATGCCTGAAGACAGGGAAAAGATGACCTTTACCACTCCTTGGGGCACATTCATGTATGCCAAAATTCCTTTTGGGTTAATGAATGCATGAGCCACATTTCAGCGAGCCATGGACATAGCCTTTATCGGAGAAAAATATCGGTTCATGGTGATCTATCTGGATGACATCACAGTCTTCTCGAGGTCCAACAAAGAGGTCCGACAAATATTCGGCCTTTCCCTGAACCCAAAGAAATATTTGTTTGCTATGGAGGAGGGGAAGCTATTAGGCCATATAGTATCAGCAGAAGGAGTGAGGATTGATCCTAGCAAAGTGGAGGCAATTCAGACCCTGCTGCTTCCTAGGTCGAAGAAGGAAGTTCAGGCCTTTTTGGGGAAGATTAATTTTCTGAGGAGATTCGTCTCGAATTTCACTGAGCTGGTGAAACATATCACAACCATGCTCAAGAAGGGAAATGAAGTGAAATGGACCGCTGAACCCAGGGAATCTTTTGTCCAAATAAAAAACGCATTGACTGAGGACCTAGTGCTGATCAGTCCTGACTATTCAAAAGATTTCCTAATTTTCTCTTTCGCCTCTTTTGATGCAATAAAAATAGTCTTGTTGCAGAGAAATGAGGAAGGGCGAGACCAACCGATTGCCTTATTCAGCAAGGCATTAAGAGGTGCAGAGGTCAGATATGAAATCATGGAGAAGCAAGCTTATGCCTTAGTAAAAGCTCTCAAATATTTCAGGCTCTATGTCCTGCACTCAAAGGTGATTGCATACGTTCCTTCAGAATCTATGAAGGACATCCTTGTACAGCCAGACATTGATTCGAAGAGGAGTAAATGGATAGCCAAGATCCTGGAATTTGACCTGGAAATAAGGCCTACCAAATTGATCAAAGGTCAGGGCTTAGCCAAGCTGTTGGCTGAAGCCAATTGCCAAGCCTTGGGGATAAGTTTCATCAATGAATGCTCGGGAATCCAGTAGGGTCGGCTGTTTGAAAGAGACCCTCGAAGGGAGCCCCCATTGGCCTCATTTCCTTGGTATAAGGATGTCATATACTTCCTATAGGAGTTGCGGCCTCCAGATGGCCTGCCGGGAAACAAAGCGAGAGCTCTGAAGCTCAAGGCAGTCAGATATTGCCTTATTGATCAAATTTTATACTGGAAAGACCCCCTGGGAGTACTTTTAAAATGCATGGATCCACAAGAGGCCAACAGAATCATGGTTGAATTTCATAGCAGCCTATGTGGGGGGCACCATTCCTGGAAGATCAAGGCCCACAAAATTCTCAGAGCTGGGTACTACTGGCCCACCGTATTAACTGACGTCTGCAGAAGGGTCCAGGCTTGTATCAAATTTCAAATATTTTCAGGAAAGCAACAACTCAAGTCTCTTCCTTTACAACCTGTGGTTGTTTCGGGACCCTTCCAGCAATGGGGCCTAGATTTTATCGGAGAAATCCACCCTGCTTCCAGTGGGTAGCATAGGTGGATCCTGACTGCCACAGACTTCTTTACCAAATGGATTGAAGCTATCCCCACCAGGAATGCTTGCCACAAAGTAGTTATTGGATTCTTGGAAGACCTCATCACAAGATTCGGTTGCCCGAGAAAGATCGTTACAGATAATGCAACCTCATTCAAGGCCGAACCATTGGTCAAATTCTGTGAGCAATTTGGAATCAAGCTGATTCACTCCACTCCATATTATCCATAGGGAAATGGTTTAGCAGAGTCCTCCAACAAAATCCTAATAAGGATCATCAAAATATTACTGGAGGATAACAAAAAGGATTGGAATTCGAAGTTGAAGTTCGCTCTATGGGCCGATCGAGTGACCACAAAGAGATCTATAGGCATCTCTCCTTTCTAGTTAGTTTACGGAACATAAGTTGTCTTTCCTTCTCAGCTGGCCATTCCCGTAGCGAAATTCTTCCAGGATTATCAAGAAGAGCCCAATGATATGATCCGAAGAATTCATCAGCTGGTAGAAGTCCAGCAGGTGAGAGAACAGGTAATGATCAGAGTTCAAGACCACCAACAAAGGATCAAGCAGGTTTTTGATAAAAAAGCCAAGAAGGAGGAGTTCCAGGTAGGAGACCTGGTAATGAAGTGGGATGCTCCTAAACAAGATAAGGGAAAACACGAAAAATTTGAAGCCCTGTGGATCGGGCCCTTCAAGATCTCTGAAGTTTTCTCAAATAACACCTACAAGTTGCAGGATTTGGAGGGCGAAGAGGTTTTCAACAGCCCAGTAAATGGGCATTTTCTTAAGAAATGTTTTGTTTGAGCCTTTGGTGGCTCCTTTATTTGTAAATATTGTTCTTTTGACTCTTCGTTTATTTTTATTTTCGTATTTGTATTTTTTGGCTTAGTAGATGACTCCATAGCCCAACAGTAAGGCACTGGAACTGCAAAATGAGTCCTTAGAGCATCACAGGGACGACTCTATCCCCCATGGAGCCTAATGTTAGTAACATTTCTTTTCCGAAGCACAAAAGTGATCAGGCCTGCAAGGGGCGCGATGAGCGCCGAGCGCAGCTCACAGAAAAAGTCTATTTCGGGCTTAAATCAAGCGAGCGAGCAGTATGATTCTGGCAATTAGGATTCATCCAAAGGGACAGATCGACGGTTGGTGGAAAATCACAGTTAGCGAAGTTGCGCCGATGTTAGCGCAATGGATAGCGCTCATGTTTTGTGCATGAATGGATGACAGTCGTTCATCCCAAAGGGCACGTGGCATGAGATCTGGTCGTGTCGGCTTTTCGGCAGTCACAAGTGCAAAGGGTGAAGGTTTTAGGTTTGGGCTTAAATCAAGCGAGCGAGCAGTATGATTCTGGCGATTAGGATTCATCCAAAGGGACAGATCGACGGTTGGTGGAAAATCACAGTTAGCGAAGTTGCGCCGATGTTAGCGCAATGGATAGCACTCATGATTTGTGCATGAATGGATGACAGCCGTTCATCCCAAAGGGCACGTGGCATGAGATCTGGTCGCGTCGGATTTTCGGCAGTCACAAGTGCAAAGGGTGAAGGTTTTAGGTCTTTGAACGTCTTGAAACCCTGAACCCCACAGCACCGAAAGCGCCGAAACTGGGGCCTACGACATCACGAAACGTTTTCAACCGTCCATCCACAGTAGACACCTGGCGCGTTATTAAGTCGCCTCGACGTTTCACTCATCGTGATTTCAAGAAGCAAGAATCAGCTCCGTCATTTCTCGATGCGTGAGGCACCGAGAGAATCCAGGGTCCGGTCCCACAGCATCATGGGAAGAGTTCAGAATCATCGGATCTAGAAGGACGCGTGGCACCAGATTAAGCTGTCTTGGCGTTTCGCTCATCATGATTTCAAGAAGCAAGAATCAACTCCTTCTTATTTGCGAATGCCGAAAGCCTCTATGGGAATAAAAGCAGGGTCACGGTCCGCGGTCACTTAGGAAATTAAAGAGCTAAGAAAGAGGGGCCAAAAGGCGTCGTGTCCAGTCGCCGAAAAGATCATCACGATTTCCAGATGCCATCGAAAGTGATTTCGCTCCTGGTTTTTTCTTGAAGTAAATAAAGGCAAGAAAGAGTGGTTCAAACCTCTCTTCATGCATTAAGTGCAAGATATGGAGATTCTGGTGAGCTGCCTACTCGCAAAGGTCCTGTGTATCAATTTTCTCAAAGAAGCCATGCCAAAGTCCTCAGCTCGACAGAGAAGTCTGCGCACGCTAGCCGGGCACTTAATGGCTCAGCTACCCTCCTTACAGGAGCCATGCGTAGTAAAGATGGCATTTAAAGAAAGATATCAGTATGAGTTTGATTGAAGGGACACCAAACTTTGGGTGACTGGGCACGCCTCTGTGAGGTGAATTTTCCTGAGTATATAGACTTAGGCCTTGTATTTTGTAAGTATCGATGGTAGAGCAGAGCTCCCGATTGTAAAGTTTTAGCACAGACTCTAGTTCTCGGGTTATGTATTTACATGTAAGATTTCTTGTTTAATGACAGACAGTCTCTTCACTCCATCCAGTTTTCATCTTATGCTAAGAGAGTTTGTGACCGACTGATTCGCATGAATTATGGCAATTATGTTGTGATAAAGGATTTATTGTGGCACTATTGTTTTCTCTGGTTTCGTGCGTTTGAGCGTAAGAAGATCTTGCGTTTAGATGTCTTCTTCCACAGTCTGTTAGGAACCTGATGTTTACTACAGACCTTAGTATCTCTCTGATACAAGTCTTCCCCCTACTCACCCTTACTACAACTCATTGTCTGAAGTTATCTGAGACCTCACTTGCCCATGCATGCCCGACCTAGTTTCGAAGTTAGAACAACATCATTTTGATTTAACCTCCATTTGATCACCGCGTTAAACTATTGTGACATAAAATTGATGGGCGTTGGGCTCTGCTCCTGCAAGCAATCCAGGGGTGACTTTTGACTCTAACAGGAAGGTAGTGGGAGAAAACACCGAGGGTTTGATCGTAGATTCTTTACCATTCCATGTAATGAGAACCAAACATACAAAGTATTGAAACCATGTGAACGCAATGAATGGCTCGTTAATATGTTGTGCCAACAAGATGAGGTAAGGACATGAGTAGAACATGTGCACATTGATTGTCATGACTACTAACATGACTATTGAATTTTCAAGGGGTTTATCAAAAATATCAAAAGGCTCTTAATAAATTGAATACAAACCATCGAACCATACAATAACTATATTAAAAATCTAAAATATCGAAAATAGGTCATTCCAACATTGGGTTTGGATTTGATACAAGCATGATGACCTTTAAAAGAATTCCTTCTAAAGAAAATATAACACCAATCTAGGTTTTCATGTTTGATTCATGCTTTCAGCCATGAATCAAACATAAAACAAAAGAAAAACGCAATAATAAAGAATTAATTAACATATTTGCTAATCCAGTAATCATCTCAAAACAATAATGTTCACAAGATTGAGGTGAAGGCAGCTACAAAAAATGGAATTTCTTGTTTAAATAGAAAAATTATGTAGGGCTGCAAACATGCTACCAAGAACAACATTGATGCCTGGGGAAACAATCGATAGTCTGATCCACGCACAAAGGTAGGGTATCTAGCCCGAAATCAACTTGAGAGGCTTCCACTCATCATTATGGGTATACCATTCAAGCGACCCCCATAATACGTGCAATCTCTACACCGAGACCAACAAAGTAGGGTGAGTAACTCTACCAGTCTCAATGCGACCTCAGTTTTGACCCTTGTGTGAGAAGGGCTTCCCAGGACAAAATGTTGCAAATGGATTTGAACACTCCCTATCACAAGATGCTATTGTGTGTTTTGTGCTTTGGAGAGTGTGTCTCATAGCCTATTCCAAATCTCTAGCCTAGCTAATGTTGGTGTAAAAGATCCCTAGAAAATAAAAGTTACTAATTGAGTTTAGATTTCACAATGTTTTTTATAGGTTGTTGTTTACTCAAGAGGGAGACGGAAATGAAACCAATGTTGTGGAATACCTTGACCCAATAATATGCAAATAGAGATGAATGATGAAAACTTTTCGTTCAATGAAATCTATCTTCGATAGGGATAAGGTGTTTTTTCGGAATGATGCAAGCTACGAAATGTAATTTCTTTTCCTTGAATGAACACAATGTCAAACAACCATCAATAATGAAATTTCTCAACTTTCTCTTCTTAAAAAAAAAAATTGAATGCAAAAAAATTTCTTATGTATGATTACTTAAAATAATAAATGAATTTAAAGTCTTCCTTTCTAAAACCAAATCAGGGGTATAAATAAGAAAGGACAAGTAATAAAAGAAAAAATATACACTCAACAAGCACCCAAATCAAACTTTCAATGAAGATAAAAGTAAAGATGATAGGAAAGTGTTTCACTAACTGCAAATGAAAAAGGACTTTCCAATCAACAAGCAATCTAGAAAATGTAATCAATACAAAATTTTAAATCCAATCAAAAGACTTTTAATCAACAAGGCACTCAAATGCAAAATTAGAGATTATATCCTTGTTGATAAAAATCAAAAGGTAAAACTAGAAAAATGACTAAGAAAGGTGTTCGATCTTCGAAAACCAATCAACAACAAGTTTCAAACTCATAAATCAGTCAAATAATGGCATTAAAAGTTCCTCCCAGTTGGTTAAAGAAAAACTGGGCATTAAAAGATGACAGGACCCAAAACAAATTTTTTTACAGACGTCTTCGCAACCTAGAATTAGGTTACAATGCAGAAATCAAAGGTTTTCGCAGGCTAGTTGTGGGTAGATCGCAAAAGGTCCACACTGGGATAAACAGTGAGGGTGCGAAAATCAAAAGTTTCCACACGTTCTGTATGGGTACAGTGTGGAAGTGTCTGTAAACAAAAGGGATTCAGAAAGAGGACAAAGTTCCTAAGTGAACTTTCAAATCAAGAGAGTCTGGATGGATGCCCCACAGACTCAGAGACTGAAATAAAGTGAAAACAGGTAGGCTAAAAGAAAATGGCCAACAAAAAACCACAAACAAGTTGTATCCCCAGTGGAGTCACCAATTTTTTTATTGGATAAATCGGTGAATGCGGACATAAAATAATCTCCCTAGATCCACTTGGATCTAGAACAAAACAAGACAGGACATGACGATTTCCCTAAGTTACAATCATTGAATTTACTACCAAAGAAGGAATGGATGACATACCTTTAGATATCGCTTCCTTATATCTTTGTTGTCCCTGCTTCACTTTGATGCTCTTGTGAGATCAAATCTGCAATGACACAAACCAACCAAAGTGAAAGCAACAATAGTAGATTCAATGAAAACCTAAGCATGTGATCAAGGAGTCATGTAATAAAATGCTAATGATTTTACAGGAAAGAAACATGTCACCGCATTATATTAAGTAAAAGCGAAAGATACAACCAAACTGCCTTGATGTCGCAAGTTCCCTTTCAATGGTCCTTTGTTCCAACACACATACATTTGCTCCGAATTTGTATGAAGATGATCCACAAAATCTTGATGGACAAATGGAGACCTCAAGAATCAGTTGCAACATGATTCTTCACACAGTCTTCAGCCTATTCTTCTAGAAATTCCTTGCTCAATCTTAACCTTTTCCATGAGAAACCTATCATTATATAGGAAAAGGAGAAGTGGTTAAAGAGATGAGGATGATCCCACCAAATCAGAGAAGCCAGTAGGATCACAATCATAAAGACGCCACCTCACATTCTAGAAGATCCTCCTTCTAGAAACTTCATGAACTTCTTCCTTCTTTTAGTTTTCAAACGCCGGCACACCCTGCCTATATAGCTTCCTGCAGAAACCCCGCGACCCAGGTATAGAGTAGCTTGCAGAAATCAAGCATTTTTGCACTGTGTACTACTCCTAGCCTGCAGACTCCTTCTAAAAATAAGCCTTGTAGAGGAAGAAAATAGTTATTTTTCTCATGCAAAAGATCCTTTTGAGAGCCTGAACACATGCTTGTACAATCATCATCAGTGTGACCAAAATAATGTGTAACACTATCAATTTATATCGTTGTCACATTCACGCGTGAAGGATCACCGACTAGTATTGTCACCCGAATTCACGTGTGAAGGATCACCTGCTGCATGGAGTGTGTGAGACCTTGAGGGATAGTGCGTGAGACATATTGCATATAAATTGTGGACACGACCACTTGACTTCTGCAACTATGCCTATAGAAACTCTTTGGCACCAAAGGTATGGTCACATTAATTGTCATGATTTGTTGTTATTACAAAAACAAAGTATGGTTAAGGACTCCCTATGTTGAAGAATGAGTATGTTGCTTGTGAAGGTTGTGCATTAGAAAAGATGCACATAGATGAATTCCCCTCTAATCCTGATAGGAGAAAAAGAGATCTATTAGAACTTGTGCACACTGATGTTTGTGGACCAATGCAGACAAGGTCACTAGGAGGTGCTTATTATTTCTCATTGTTTATTGATGATTGCACAAGGTACACATGGGTGTATTTACTTAGGAAAAAGAGTGATGTTTTGAATACTTCAAGGAATTTAAAAACATGGTGGAGAAGCAAACATGAAAAACCATCGAAATCATCCACTCAAATCAAGGGGGAGAGTACATATTGGGGAACTTCATCAAGTATTGCAAAGATCATGGAGTAATACATCAATTTACAATACCCCTCACTCCACAGTAGAACAGAGTTGTAGAAAGGAAAAACAAAACTCTGGTGGAGTGTGCACTAGGTATGATGAACGGTAAGAATCTCTCAAATTATTTTTGGGCTGAGGCCATTAACACTTTTGTTTATTTAAAGAATAGAATTCCAACAAGGTGTCTTGATCATAAAACTCCTTTCGAAGTCTTGTATGAGTCTAAACCAACAGTTAATAATTTGAGGATATTTGGGTGTAAGGATTTTGCACATATTCCAAAGGAGAACAAGAAGAAGCTTGATGCTAAAGCTATCAAATGTATTTTTATAGGGTACTATTCAGAATTTAAAGCATATAAATTGTTTGATCCATATACTCACAAAGTGTTTGCAAGTAGAGATGTAATTTTCCATGAACAAGTAGAATGAAACAATGAAGACAACAATAATGAAGGATGGCAGGTACTTCTCAAAGATGAGGAGGTCAAAGAAGAGAAGCAACAACATGAAAAGGCACCCAGTGACATGGATACATCCAGTAGTGAAGAAGAATATTCACAAAATGGACAAGAAGTCACCAGTCAATTGAGAAGATATTCACGATAGGTTCGTCCACCCGAAAAGTATAAATATTATTCCCTAATGAGTAATATTTCAAATGTCATAGAACCATTGAGTTTTAATGAAGCTAATGAACATGAAGAGTGGAGAAAAGCAATGGAGGAAGAATATGACTCTATAATGAAAAACAAAACTTGGGAATTGACTGAATTGCTTAAAGATAAAAATCCCATAGGATGTAAATGGATATACAAACCTAAATTCAAGGTAGATGGTAGTATAGATAAATATAAAGCCAGATTGGTGGCAAAAGGGTATTCACAGAAAGAGGGCATTGATTATGCAGAAACATTTGCACCAGTAACTAAATTAAACACTATACGAATGTTAATTGCACTAGCTACAAAATACCATTGGAAGCTTCACCAATTAGATGTAATGTCTGCTTTTCTGAATGGTGAGTTAAAGGAGGAGGTTTACCTTACTCAACTAGAGGGGTTTTTGAAAAGTGGTCCAGAACATTTAGTGTGTAAATTAAAGAAAGCATTGTATGGACTGAAACATGCACCTAGGTCATGGTATGAGAAGATAGATTCCTTCTTTCTTCAGCAAAGTTTTATGAGGAGAAAACGTGATTCAAATATGTATACCAAGTTTGATGAAAAGGGGCATATTGTATTGATTTCCTTATATGTTGATGATTTAATTATTACAGGAAATTCAGAAAAATTGATTAGTGGAATTAAAAAGAAGATGTCACAGGTATTTTAAATGAAAGATCTTGGTGAGTTACATTACTGCCCAGGTCTTGAAGTTTGGAGAAATGCTGGTCAAACCTTTGAGTCTCAAGGTAAATATGTCAGAGAAGTACTTAAGAAGTTTAAAATGGATCAGTGTAAAGTTTCTTATGTTCCAATGCAACATAACACAAAACTTTACTGCGATGATGGTTTGAAGGAGGTAAATGATACAGTGTATAGAAAGATGGTGGGAAGCTTGAACTATCTCACTACAACAAGACCTGACATATCATATTTTGTTAGTGTGTTAAGTCAGTTTATGGCTAAACCTATAGAAAGCCACTGGAATGCAGCGAAAGGGGTACCTAGGTATCTCAAAGGAATAATCGATTATGGTATTAAATATATCGATTCATTCGATGTTGAGCTAACAGTTACTCAGATTCAGACTGGGCTGGCAATCTAGATGATCAGAGATCTACTATAGGTTATTCCTTTGGCATTGGATCCGGGATTGTTTCATGGAGTAGTAAGAAGCAACCTACTGTATCTTTGTCATCCACTGAGGCATAATATAAAGCGTTGTCTGCAATAACTTGTGAAGCTGTTTGGTTGAGAAGACTACTTCAAGATGTTGGATAAGAACAAAGGAAAGTTATGATAATCAAATGTGATAACCAGAGCTCAATCAAGTTGGAAAATAATCCAGTTTATCATTCAAGGAAAAAGCATGTTGACACTCAGTTCTATTTTGTTCGAGAAAAAATGCAGTCTAATGACATTGCTTTAATGTATTGTAATACTAGTGAAAATGTTGTTGATATTTTCACTAAGCCTCTTGGGAAGATCAAATTTGAATTGTTTAGAGAGATGTTAGGTGTGGATGTCAATCCTTTCTCCATTAAAGGGGAGACTTAGAATTAATGGAGATTAGTTGCAGTGATTAGTTGATGTTGGCTCCAATCGTTTCAAACCGTATGGCATCATATATTTATATCTTGTAATTCTCATTGATTAATTGAACAAAGCATGGCTTTGCTTCCCCGACCTCCAGGTGTTGTCTTGCCTGAGGAGTCGGCTTTCATCCTCTCGTTTATTAAGTAATTTAACACCTAACTTAACTATAACTTTAAAATTAAGATAAATTTAAAGGTGGGATAATACTTTTTAATGACTAGGGTTTGTGTCTTTCAATTATAGTTTGTGGTGACTACGTTTTTTTTGCCAAATGTACTTTGTTTTAATCAAAATAGAATATCCAATATTGAAATTCTTAGAAGTCATGTCCAATGTATACATATTATGATACATATTACAAACTCATTCTCTAAGAAAAATATAAGGATTGAACTTATGACATTGACATATCATAACCCAAGTGCAAATATTAGAAATCCAAGCTTACCCATATTCTCCATCTCACCAAAGAAAACACTCACATTGTCTCATGTAGTGCCAAAACCCATATGTGTGTGTGTTCTTCTCTATTATTATCGAGGAGAGTCATTATCATTATAAGCCGATACATTTTTACATCAAAGACAACTAAGTTACAACAAAAAATGTGACTAAGTCGCTATAACAAACATTTAAGTGTGAAATGACCCCATTGAAAATCAAATTTGAGTCATTATTATGAAAGCTACTTTAAATGACTAACAAACCACAACTCCACACACACATATGTATGTATAAGTTACATAAACTATTTTTTTTCAAAATATTGAACTCACTGAGAAATAAACTTTAACCATTATTATGACAATGACTTGATGAACCATTAAACCACAACTTTAAAATTGATTTATATACACATATACATAAATTATTATTTTTTAAATATGATTCATACAAAATCAACTCATAATCAAACTTAATAAACTTTAACCATAACCATTATTGTGACAATAATTTGATAGACCACTAAACCACAACTTTAAAATTTATTTATATACACATTTACAAATTATTATTTTTTAAATATGATTTTTACCAAATCAACTCATAATCAAACTTTATTAATAATTCCTCACTTAACAAGTTATAAACCACAATCCCAATTCCATTTTTTCTAATTTACATTTTGATAATTGAATTTTTAATTTAATGAATGTAAGGCGTGTTCACCTTACTTTTAAGGTTTTATGGTACATTGACGGACATGGCAAGGGTATATAAGGGGAGGAGAGTAAATCCAAAAGTGTTTAGCAGTTTAATGATAAAGTTAGTGTTACTTTTTATATAAGTATGTGAAACTGTTATAATTTAGAATTTGAATAGAATGCATATTTTTATTAGCTAAATAATAAAGTCAAATTCAAATTATTATGTTTAAGGGTTTTTTTCCTCAATAAATTAAAAAAAATCTTTTACATCAAAATTTAATATTTAACTTAATTTTAAATTTTTTAAAATTAAGATAAATTCAAAGGGCTTTGTGTAATTGGTCTATTTTTTCCTTTTTGTTTGAATCCAACAACATAAATCCATATGAAATCACAATTTTATGTTGTTTAAATTGTATTTTTGAATGCTAAAATGAATTCAGCCCGTTGAAAAATCCATGGAGCACTTGGATTATATAGATTTAACCACTCAAATCTGCAAACCCTAAATTTTGGGCAAATATCCCCTAAAAATATGACCGAAAAAAGGCAAAAACATAGCACATTTAGACTACGACAATTCAAAGTCGTGACAATATTATACTTATTAAAAATTCAACATATCATTAATATAAATTGAACTTAAATAAAGAATATACCACTTCTACCGATCTCAATCATTCAATCTAAATCCAATTAATAATATTATACTTATTAGAAATTCCACATAACATTAATATAACTTGAACTTAATTAAAGAATATAAAACTTCTCCCCATCTCAATCATTCAATCCAGATGCAATTAACATATATATGTAAAACTATTCCAACTCATCTTCTCCCGATCTCAATCATTCAATCTAAATACAATTAATATATATATATATATAAAAGCTATTCCGGCTAAACCTAATTTTACTATAAAAAAATAAATCAAAATTTTTGAAGTGTAAAACCTCATTTTATTAAAACAAAAATCATCATGTTTAGGTTTAAACGAATATATTTCTACAAAACAGTTGAAAAGTGGTGAAGTTATCACCACTGATTCAAACCCAATCAAATATATTTCGAGATCAAATGGGATCCCGCCACTTCTTAATGCGTGATAATTACTCCCGTAATTAAACTTATATAAGCATAGTGTCACAAGGCTGTTCACCAATGACGAAAATGAGCTGGTCTCTTATCATAAAAAGGCCTTCAAAGCCTCATTGTAATCATCTTCTGGCGAATGAGCATAGCTGTCACATCTCTTCTCATACATAAAGCTACGACCATTCCAACGATTCTTGCACTTTGCATTTTTACATTCTCTTTACAATTCTTTCATTAATAGAAATCAAGTATTGTTGTATTTCTATGTTTATGGCAATTTTCATGAGTGCTTCATTATAAATACTCTGCTTTCATTTTGTTTTGAAAATAACCCGGATCAATTTTGGCACTAATTTTCAATGGTTTTTTTTCCCAAAGAAAAAAATTTATTATATTCATAGGAGGTGAATATACATGTTATATTCTTTTTCATGATCGCTTATACACAAAAAAAAAATCAGGTTTTTTTGTTGCTTTCTACTATCAAAAGATTCTTTCTAACCTTTGTTTACAAAAAATAAAATTGTCTTAACACTCTCTCTATCCTTACTAGCTCATGTTCTATCTTCTATACATCTATGTAAATATAGAAATTAAAAGTGAAACTCCATGGCCTCACTTTCTTCACTGTCTATGAATTCATATAGACCGAAGGCCCCCTGGAGTAGGGACAAAACTTCCTTGGATAATTCATTAGATTTCCCATTCAATTCTTGAGAGATGTGGCTAAAAGACAACCATTCGAAAAACTGGAATGCCATTTTGATGTCACGTAGAAAAAGGGCAAGCCTAACATCTGTCATAGAAGCTTTTTGGCGTGCCCAGTCAATTACCATCTATGAGTCACCCATGACTTGCAACTTGTTTATGTCCTTTTTTATAGATTCTTCCAACAATGTCCATAGTGCTATGACCTCTTAGATGTTGTTTGTACTAGTGTATATGGAATATCTAATATGCAAATAATGTTTGTGATCTACAAACGAAACTACACCCACTCTGCATATGGGGTGGGGGTGTCACTTGTTGGATTACTGAGAGGGGGGGTGAATCCGTAATAGAGAAATTGAATCCTTTTTAACCGTATAATCCAAGTTTTATATCAACGTAGCATTATCATCCAACAACTGTAGAGTAAATAAATAATGAACAAATGAAAAATCATACACATACACAGTACACCAATGTTTTATGTGGAAACCCAAAGTGGGAGAAAACCACATAATGATTTTTCTTATATGTCTTGAAGAATTGCATTCATTGGAAGCACCAACTTCCTTTGTTTTCCAACTTCAACTGGAAGAAGGCTCCAACCCCCTAGTTTCTCAGGATACAACTTGAGGGAAGCTCCAACTCGCCAATTCTCTGGCTACAACTAGAAGGAGGCTACAATCCCTTATGTTCTCTGGCTACAACCACATGTCCTTGCCCCGTCCAACCGCCTGACGTATAAGTAGAATGATGGAACCAATGTCACACTATCACTGTGAGATATACTGTTGCAAACCTGTACCAATCAACCTGTACCATAAACAAGTGCATCAACCATGCACCAACCTATACAAAACCTGTACCATGAACAAGTGCATCAACCATGCACCAAGCCTGTACAAATAACCTGTCACAACAACCTATCACAACAACCTGTCTCATCAATCTTATCAACCAAATCAGATCTATTCACCAAGATCAATCACCAAGACAAATCTCAAAGATGTCCATTAACCAAGCATAACACAACAACTCATAATCATCACCAAGATCAATATGTGCTTCTAATAATATACCAATACAAGTATGCAACATCATCCATAAACCATGTGTCAACAATACTACTAAAAAGTGCCTCCAACTATGTACCAAGTATGTACCAATCATGTATCAACTACTCATCAACTATGACTCATCAAGATGTACCAACATTATAAACTATACACCTCATGTATGTGCCAACTCATCAACTACTTGTCTCAACCATGTACCCAACATGTACCTCAACCAAAATCCCTCATCAATTTCATCATCCAAATATGATTTGT
>JZKD02S1889946.1:24168-34794 GCA_000966675.3 Picea glauca
TTCCAGTGGCTTTCTATAGGTTTAGCCATAAACTGACTTAACACACTAACAAAATATGATATGTCAGGTCTTGTTGTAGTGAGATAGTTCAAGCTTCCCACCATCTTTCTATACATTGTATCATTTACCTCCTTCAAACCATCATCACAGTAAATTTTTGTGTTATGATGCATTGGAACATAAGAAACTTTACACTGATCCATTTTAAATTTCTTAAGTACTTCTCTGACATATTTACCTTGAGACTCAAAGGTTTGACCAACATTTCTCCAAACTTCAAGACCTAGGCAGTAATGTAACTCACCAAGATCTTTCATTTAAAATACCTTTGACATCTTCTTCTTAATTCCACTAATCAATTTTTCTGAATTTCCTGTAATAATTAAATGATCAACATATAAGGAAATCAATACAACATGCCCCTTTTCATCAAACTTGGTATACATATTTGAATCACGTTTTCTCCTCATTAAACCCTGCTGAAGAAAGAAGGAATCTATCTTCTCATACCATGACCTAGGTGCATGTTTCAGTCCATACAATGCTTTCTTTAATTTACACACTAAATGTTCCAGACCACTTTTCAAAAACCCCTCTGGTTGAGTAAGGTAAACCTCCTCCTTTAACTCACCATTCAGAAAAGCAGACATTACATCTAATTGGTGAAGCTTCCAATGGTATTTTGTAGCTAGTGCAATTAACATTCATATAGTGTTTAATTTAGTTACTGGTGCAAATGTTTCTGCATAATCAATGCCCTCTTTCTGTGAATACCCTTTTTCCACCAATCTGGATTTATATTTATCTATACTACCATCTACCTTGAACTTAGGTTTGTATATCCATTTACATCCTATGGGCTTTTTATCTTTAAGCAATTCAGTCAATTCCCAAGTTTTGTTTTTCATTATAGAGTCATATTCTTCCTCCATTGCTTTTCTCCACTCTTCATGTTCATTAGCTTCATTAAAACTCAATGGTTCTATGACATTTGAAATATTACTCATTAGGGAATAATATTTATACTTTTCGGGTGGACGAACCTATCGTGAATATCTTCTCAATTGATTGGTGACTTCTTATCCATTTTGTGAATATTCTTCTTCACTACTGGATGTATCCATGTCACTAGGTGCCTTTTCATGTTGTTGCTTCTCTTCTTTGACCTCCTCATCTTCAAGAAGTACCTGCCATCCTTTATGATTGTTGTCTTCATTGTTTCATTTTGCTTGTTCATGAAAAATTACATCTCTACTTGCAAACACTTTGTGAGTATATGGATCAAACAATTTATATGCTTTAAATTTTGAACAGTACCCTATAAAAATACATTTGATAGCTTTAGCATCAAGCTTCTTCTTGTTCTCCTTTGGAATATGTGCAAAATCCTTACACCCAAATATCCTCAAATTATTCACTGTTGGTTTAGAATCATACAAGACTTCGAAAGGAGTTTTATGATCAAGACAACTTGTTGGAATTCTATTCTTTAAATAAACAACAATGCTAATGGCCTCAGCCCAAAAATCATTTGAGAGATTCTTACCGTTCATCATACTTAGTGCACACTCCACCAAAGTTTTTTTTTTCCTTTCTGCAACTCTGTTCTACTATGGAGTGAGGGGTATTGTAAATTGATGTATTATTCCATGATCTTTGCAATACTTGATGAAGTTCCCCAATATGTACTCTCCCCCTTGATTTGAGTGGATGATTTCGATGGATTTTCATGTTTGCTTCTCCACCATGTTTTTAAATTCCTTGAAGTATTCAAAAACATCACTCTTTTTCCTAAGGAAATACACCCATGTGTACCTTGTGCAATCATCAATAAACAATAAGAAATAATAAGCACCTCCTAGTGACCTTGTCTGCATTGGTCCACAAACATTAGTGTGCACAAGTTCTAATAGATCTCTTTTTCTCCTATCAAGATTAGAGGGGAATTCATCTATGTGCATATTTTCTAATGCGCAACCTTCACAAGCAGCATACTCATTCTTCAACATAGGGAGTCCTTAACCATACTTTGTTTTTGTAATAACAACAAATCATGACAATTAATGTGACCATACCTTTGGTGCCAAAGAGTTTCTATAGGCATAGTTGCAGAAGTCAAGTGGTCGTGTCCACAATTTATATGCAATATGTCTCATGCACTATCCCTCTAGGTCTCACGCACTCCATGCAGCAGGTGATCCTTCACACGTGAATTTAGGTGACAATACTAGTCGGTGATCCTTCACACATGAATGTGACAACAATATAAATCGATAGTGTTACACATTATTTTGGTCACATTGATGATGATTGTACAAGCATGTGTTCAGGCTCTCAAAAGGATCTTTTGCATGAGAAAAATAACTATTTTCTTCCTCTACAAGGATTGTTTTTAGAAGGAGTCTGCAGGCTAGGAGTAGTACACAATGCGAAAATGCTTGATTTTTGCAGGCTACTCTATACCTGGGTCGCGGGGTTTATGTAGGCAGCTATATAGGCAGGGTGTGGTGGCGTTTGAAAACTAAAAGAAGGAAGAAGTTCACAAAGGTTCTAGAAGGAGGATCTTCTAGAATGTGAGGTGGTGTCTGTATGATTGTGATCCTACTGAATTCTCTGATTTGGTGGGATCATCCTCATCTCTTTAACCGCTTCTCCTTATCCTATATAATGATAGGTTTCTCATGGAAAAGGTTAAGTAAGATTGAGCAAGGAATTGCTAGAAGAATAAGCTGAAGATTGTGTGAAGAATCATGTTTCAACTGATGCTTGAGGTCTCCATTTGTCCATCAAGATTTTGTGGATCATCTTCATACAAATTTGGAGCAAGTGTATGTGTGTGTTGGAACAAAGGATCACTGAAAGGGAACTTGCGACATCAAGGCAGTTTGGTTGTATCTTTCACTTTTACTTAATATAATACGGTGACATGTTTATTTTCTGTAAAATCATTAGCATTTTATTACATGACTCCTTGATCACATGTTTAGGTTTTCATTGAATCTACTATTGTTGCTTTCACTTTGGTTGGTTTGTGTCATTGCAGATTTGATCTCACAAGAGCATCAGAGCGAAGCAGGGACAACAAAGATATAAGGAAGTGATATCTAAAGGTATGTCATTCATTCCTTCTTTGGTAGTAAATTCAATGATTGTAACCTAGGGAAATCGTCATGTCCTGTCTTGTTTTGTTCTAGATCCAAGTGGATCTAGGGAGATTATTTTATGTTTGCATTCACCGATTTATCCAATAAAAAAAATTGGCGACTCCACTGGGGATACAACTTGTTTGTGGTTTTTTGTTGGCCATTTTCTTTTAGCCTACCCGTTTTCACTTTATTTCAGTCTCTGAGTCTGTGGGGCATCCATCCAGACTCTCTCGATTTGAAAGTTCACTTAGGACCTTTGTCCTCTTTCTAAATTTCTTTTTTTTACAAACACTTCCACACTGTACCCATACACAACGTGTGGAAACTTTGATTTCCGCACCCTCACTATTTATCCCAGTGCGGACTTTTCGCGATCTACCCACAGCTAGCCTGCGAAAACCTTTGATTTATGCATTGTAACCTAATTCTAGGTTGCGGCGGCGTCTGTAAAAAAAATTTTTTTGGGTCCTGTCATCTTTTGATGCCCAGTTTTTCTTTAACCAGTTGGGAGGAACTTTTAATGCCATTATTTGACTAATTTATGAGTTTGAAACTTGTTGTTGATTGGTTTTCAAAGATCGAACACCTTTCTTAGTCATTTTTCTAGTTTTACCTTTTGATTTTTATCAACAAGGATATAATCTCTAATTTTTCATTTGAGTGCTTGGTTGATTAAAAGTCTTTTGATTGGATTTAAAGTTTTGTATTGATTACATTTTCTAGATTGCTTGTTGATTGGAAATTCCTTTTTCATTTGCATTTAGTGAAACACTTTCCTATCATCTTTACTTTTATCATCATTGAAAGTTTGATTTGGGTGCTTGTTGAGTGTATAATTTTTCTTTTATTACTTGTCCTTTCTTAGTTATACCCCTGATTTGGTTTTAGAAAGGAAGACTTTAAAGTCATTTATAATTTTAAGTAATCATACATAAGAAAGTTTTTTGCATTCAATTTTTTTTTTAAGAAGAGAAAGTTGAGAAATTTCATTATTGATGGTTGTTTGAAATTGTGTTCATTCAAGGAAAATAAATTACATTTTGTAGCTTACATCATTCCGAAAAAACACCTTATCCCTACCGAAGATAGATTTCATTGAACGAAAAGTTTGCATCATTCATCTCCATTTGCATATTATTGGGTCAAGGTCTTCCACAACATTGGTTTCAATTCAGTCTCCCTCTTGAGTAAACAACAACCTCTAAAAAACATTGTGAAATCTAAAACTCAATTAGTAACTTTTATTTTCTAGGGATATTTTACACCAACATTAGCTAGGCTAGAGATTTGGAATAGGCTATGAGACACACTCTCCAAAGCACAAAACACACAATAACATATTGTGATAGGGAGTGTTCAAATCCATTTGCAAAATTTTGTTCTGGGAAGCCCTTCTCACACAAGGGTCAAAACTGAGGTCGCATTGAGAACGAAAGAGTTACTCACCCTGCTTTGTTGGTCTCTGTGTAGAGATTGCACGTATTATGGGGGTCGCTTGAATGGTATACCCATAATGATGAGTGGAAGCCTCTCAAGTTGATTTCGGGCTAGATACCCTACCTTTGCGCGTGGATCAGACTGTCGATTGTTTCCCCAGGCATCAATGTTGTTCTTGGTAGTCTGTTTGCAACCCTACATAATTTTTCTATTTAAACAAGAAATTTCATTTTCTGTAGCTGCCTTCACCTCAATCTTGTGAACGTTATCGTTTTGAGATGATTACTGGATTAGCAAATATGTTCATTAATTCTTTATTATTGTGTTTTCGTTTTGTTTTATGTTTGATTCATGACTGAAAGCATGAATCAAACATGAAAACCTAGATTGGTGTTATATTTTCTTTAGAAGGCATTCTTTTAAAGGTCATCATGCTTGTATCAAATCGAAACCCAATGTTGGAATGACCTATTTTCGATATTTTAGATTTTTAATATGGTTATTGTATGGTTCGATGGTTTGTATTCAATTTATTAAGAGCCTTTTGATATTTTTGATAAACCCCTTGAAAATTCAATAGTCGTGCTAGTAGTCATGACAATCAATGCGCACCTGTTCTACTCATGGCCTTACCTCATCTTGTTGGCACAACATATTAACGAGCCATTCATTGCGTTCACAGGGTTTCAATACTTTGTATGTTTGGTTCTCATTAATGGAATGGTAAAAAATCTACGATCAAACCCTCGGTGTTTTCTCCCACTACCTTCCATATGATAACACACAGGTTTTGTGATGGTCGTTTCCCCATTATCCATTCGATTTTTTTCCTATCACTCCCACTATTCAAACCTAAAACTATTTTGAGTTATCCATGTTACATTTTGGTCGCATTTGCCATGGATATTGTTGTTCGTTTGGTGTCGAATGGCTACCAAGCATTACTCTCTCACTATGATAAGATCGAGGACTTTAAAAGCCAAGTTTGGGATGTCTTCCTAAAAATATTTGAAGGCTATAACCTTATGGTGGCATAGGCTTTCACGCAGACCTTCGATGGTTGCAGAGCGAAAATTGGGGACACACAGTTAGAGCTAACCGAGGGGTTTGTGAGTGAAGCCATAGGGCTTCCATCCACTGGTGAGAAATGGTTCAAAAAATCATGAATTGAAGGAGTACCGTGGAGCCTCTTCATGACGTCCCGAAAAATCAACTGTTGCAAAAAAGGTATTCTCATTTCCCTGGTTAAACCTAGGTGGCATAGCCTATTGTTGATTCTAAAAAAATTCGTGACCTGTGAGGGTCAATATGGATTAGTTTTCCTCTATCATATTTTCTTACTCATGCATTTCATTGTTTTTGAATTAAGCATTCCATTTTATCTGCTAAGAAGTCTCTATAAAATGTCCAAAAGATATAAGAGACAGAGTGTTGATTCAAGTCTTTTCCATCACGGATTGATTAAGATCCTTTTGATTTATCACTTGTCAACTGTGGGTGACTTCTGGGATAAGTTTTTGGTAAGGAATGGTTTTTCCATGACTATTCCTATAGTAAACCCTAGCCTAGACTATCCTTTGATTAAAAACCAGTCCGATTTTTCAATTGATATGCCAGACACTACCAACAGAAACCCTCTAGACGTCGAGATACTGAGTAAGTCTTCACCTGCAGGATTTTTTTATCAAGGGAATGCTAAATTGAAGGTTATTAATC
The DNA here is from genome assembly GCA_000966675.3 of Picea glauca. Lineage (NCBI taxonomy): Eukaryota > Viridiplantae > Streptophyta > Pinopsida > Pinales > Pinaceae > Picea > Picea glauca. Next base: position 30,468 of record JZKD02S1889946.1, read on the forward strand.
CTTGTGTTCCTGAAATTGAAGCTATCCCGATTGTTAGTATTAACCCAAATGTTGAAAAACCTCGCAAAGGGATAACAAAGGAATGCACAGATATAGGGTTCAAAAACAAAAGGGCAGGTTGCCAAATTTTGAGAAATCTTAGGAATCGATCCAACACTCGTCTGAGCTCGATCGACCCGATTGAGATCGACGAGTGTTCGGACCCCGAGATCGAAGAGTTCCTCATTCTTGAAGACCCAGATTTTCAGGGTTACTAGAAGAAAGTCATTACTCCCATTGAACCCTATGACTTTGTGGCAAATTTTCCACCGTGCCTCAATGGTAAGGAGAGTTTCTCTGGTATCAAGCCTGATCAGAAGAAGATAATAAATAAGGTGGATACACCAATGTTTGACCATTCACTCCATCGACCTACCATTCCTCATATACAATGTGATGTTTGTTTTCATTGGATCGAGCGGTATTACATAGACATACCCATTCTTCAAGCTAGAATCAAAACGATTAGTGATCAGAATGAATCCTTGAGATAAGAAAATATCGCCCTCAAAGTGAACGCAAAGAGGAAATACAAACACATTAAAAGGTCAGGGAACACAATAATAAAAAATGCAACAAGTGTCAAGGCGATAGTAAATTATGAGCTACCTGGCCCATCTTTAGTCAATTTCTAAATGGTATAACATTTTCTCCTCTTATTTTATGCCTGTTATCTATTTTTGAAATAAGTCGGTTTGGAATTTGATTTTATTTCTAAACCAAGACTGGCTACAGAATCTTCGATTCTGTAGCCAAGTCTCTCTGTAAATAAAAATTAGAAATTGGTTGTGAATGATTTTCTAATTTATTAAATTTGTTGTCTTTTCAGGAAGTATGAAATTTTGTTGTTGAGTATATGGGGAGAAACAAATTCGATTAGGCATCTAAGTGAATTAGTAGTTTCTTTTATTTATGTTTTGCAAAAACTTTTATCGATTGTTGACTATAATCAACTTTTTTATGAGTGGTTGTTAGCCCTCTATTTTTGTAATATTTTTGGTTTCATGAAATCCTATCCTATCCTATGAGATAGGAAAATGTGATTTCAAATCATTTTAAATACTATTCATTTTGTAAGTAAGATACATCTTGACCTGTAACCGATTATGGACAAATGATCTTCAAAACTTAATGGAACAACTTATAACATTTCGGCTTTAGACCAATGTCAATGTTGTCTCATTTTCGTTTTGTCCCTCTTATTTTGGAATATTAATGTGTTGTATAGCTTTAGTCTCAATGACATATGATGTTCCATTTTATTCATGTTTTATATGTTGTTCATAATTTGTTGTTTCCCAAATTATCATTGTGATCATTATATTGATTTTAATATCATGATTTACGCATGATGTTTAAGTTGATTGATTAAATGAATGTTTTACATTAAGATTTATGTTACTGTAATCATTCATAATCATAAGACCATCATACATACATGTCTACTATTTTGTTCTCATATGCTGGCTGTCAATAAAAACTTGGAGTTTGTTCAGGAGGTATCGGTACAAACCCGTCACAGATTTTTCTTACAGGCAGGACAACTGGAGTTCTGGATTGCACAGAAGAACAAACGTGTTATAAAACTAATTTCAGGTCAGATTTATTTCCATTTAATTTATGCTATTAGTTTGTCTATTAGTGAAACAAGAAAGTTTAAATTGGCTTTGACCATTAGGCTATCCTTGTTTCAAGTCATGTTTTAATTAGTATCTTTTTAAGTTTTTAGATCTTAGATTATAAAAAATAAAATATAAAAAATATGTGTTTTCTTTATCTACTTCCAAAAACAATTACCAAATATTGATTTTGCAAGGCATTCACCGAAAACTTGCAATTTGTAAATATTTTGTTTATAATCGCATATTTGTATTTCTGGAAAAACTTGTAAATATTTAGATTAAATTTCATATATTATTATAGTTTTAGTATTAGTAGTTTATTTATTTTCTTTTTTTTAAGACCTTAATTGGCTAACATAGCCATTAAACCTGTCAGAATAGGTTACACCAAACGGCTTGGGTTATTTAGAAAACCCCAGACTGAATCTATTCTTTCAGTTGACTGCATGCCAAATTTTCCCATCAACAAATGGCGCTAGAAGGAGGGCCTGAATCCAATTGATGGAACGTGGAGGTCGCAAACTCCTCCCCCACACACCCACTCCCCTGTCGTAACGCGTAGTCACTGAGAGAACAACGTTACACTTGAAACGACAACTACCTCAAACGATAATCCTGATATTCCTGTTGAACCAGTAACACCATCCCCTCAAGGAGCCGACGTCCAAGAAATTGTTTGTTAGTCACTCATAAGGACACATAGTGCCTTATCCCGTAGCTGAGAACAACTTGAAGGCACTGGTCTACTTTCAAATCCCTTTGGAGATAATACCACCAATCCTATCGAAACACCTACTCTTGGAGTTGGTGGATCTAGTATCCCACCTTCCCCACCTGGTTCATCTCCGTCCTCTTCAGGAGGAGAGTCATATGATGAAGGTATTTCCTCATCTGAATCATCTTAACCTTCGACACCACCAACGCCCATGGAAAACCAAAACAATCTTGCCAGAACTTGGCTCGACCAAGATGTCATGGATGTACCCGGACCCCAGCTCCCATTACCAAAACACCCGGAGAAATGGTTGCCTAAATTTGATCCAGATTATAAAAAATCTGTTGAGGATCACATGAAAAAGTTTATGTTGGCCATTAGACTCTGAAACATAGAGCATGAAGATGTAGTATGCAGACTCTTTCCTTATACTTTTGAGGGCAATGCCTCCACATGGTATTTTTCCCAACAACCCCAGACCATCATCTCTTGGGAGAAGTTCGAAAATGGTTTCTTAGAAAAGTTTGGAGATGATAAATCTCTTGAAGTATTGGTTATGGAGCTCTCCAGTTTAAAAATGAATCCTAAGGAAAAAGAAAAATATTTCAACCAGAGATTCCTTACCCTAAAGAATAAGATCCCTGCAGATTCAATGCCTACGGAAAGTCTAATCGTCGCATATTATGCCAAAGCCTTGCCCAATAACATCGCCATATGGATCAAAAGGTCTAAAAAGAACAATTTGTTAGGAGCCTTTGAGGAGGCAAGCCAAATTGAAAAGGATATATTAATCTTAAAAGACAATCTCGATAGTGAAGTTGAAACAACTTCATCCTCTAAAAAGAAAATAGAAATCCTTACTAGGCCTCCCCAAGCCAAAATTAAACCTGACACTTTAGACTTAGAAAGCTTGCACAAAGCTTTCCAAAAACTATCAAATCAGGTCGTGGACTTGAAGAAATCAGTCGAGGAGGCATCCTCAAGCAAAGGAAGCTTTAAACCTCCATTCAGAAAACCTTTTCCTCCCAACCGGACAAACCCGACCACTGAAGGTATTAATTTCGAAATCTTGTAGTACGCATTGCAAACCATTCTAGAACCACATGATAATTCTGCTTCTGCCCCTCCTGAAAGTTCTGAAGACATAGCTGAGGATGAAGTACTGGAAGAGGAAGAATCATCCCCCAATATCTTCAGTCACTTCTCTGACAGTATTTTCCAAGCAAATTTTGAAACTATCCATCCCTACAACACAAGAAGAAAAACAGAGAACAAACCTTCTTCTGAAGCAAGTAATAATGTGCTTCCAAAAAAGTCCAAGCAAGATGAAATTAAACAAAGTTTAGCAGCCCCTGTTTTAGAATACGATTTAATTGAAGATCTAAAAAAACCGAGGGCTAATATTTTTGTTTTTGAGTTGTTGAAATATCCCCTTATTCTACAGAAAATGATGCAAAGTATCGTTGAAAACAGTAAAAAACAATAATCCTAGCGGCAAGAAAACAACAGAAATTGGTTCAAAAACAACCCATAAAATTCTAACTAAAACGACATTTGAACCTCCAAATAAAAAGGTTTTAACTGGAAAAACTGTAGCAAATGTAAATAAAACTGTTTTAGGGACAACAGTAAAAAATCAATAGAATTCTGTTGTTAACACTCGAAAAAATGTCCCACCTTTCTTGTTAACTTTTCAAATTTTTAATAGGAATGTACATAATTGTATGGTCGATTCCAGTGCATCGTCTATTGGAAGATTGGTTGTTGTCATTGATGTCAACCCTAGTCATGGGTTTTGGACCGCAAGATTGATGAAGGTATTTCTACATGAAGGAAAATGCACATGCATATACAACACCCATGGATGGATAGTATACATAATTTTGTTTCCAGTGGTATGTGGCACGTCATGTGGATCCTCATGGTTGAGGAGAAATGAATTTTTGAAGAT